>CM076578.1:1282461059-1282669502 GCA_034641835.2 Pinus albicaulis
AGAAGGAAAAGGATGAATATTGAACCAAAGAAGAACACCTATAACAACTTTTCTCTTCTTCAAAACAAAGTTGAATGTACTTATTGCAATAACTTTTGTCATGAAGAATCTGAATGCAGGAGCAAGGTCCAGCCAAAAGAACATGTTCCCTCAAGCTCTAAAATATGGAAAAAGAAAGAAATACAGGTTGAAAATTGTGGGATAGCATTATTTGCAGAAGGTGAAGAAAATAAATGGTACATTGATAGTGGGTGCTCAAGACACATGACAGGTGACAAAAGCAAACTCCTTACATATAATGCTCTAGAAAAGGAAAAGAAAGTTACATTTGGAAATGATACTCCTGCTGTAATTAAAGGAAAAGGGTCAGTATTTCTAAAAGAAAAGGTGAAGGTTAATGATGTCATGTATGTGGATGGATTAAGGCATAACTTGTTAAGTGTAAGTCAAATGTGTGATCAAGGAACAGAAGTGGTCTTTAGTTCAAAAGAATGTGTGGTTCGTGATCTTGATACAGGTAAAATCATTATAAAAGGAAAAAGAAATCCTAGCAACCTGTATGTACTAAACGGTATAGATCAATGTTACTTGAGCAAGTCTTCAGAAAATTGGCTATGGCATAGAAGGCTGGGGCATCTGAGCTTCTCTCAAATCAACAAAGCAAGCAGACTTCAAGCTGTTCGTGGTCTTCCCAATATTAATCTACCAAAAAGTATCATATGCAAATCTTGTCAATTCGGTAAGCAGACCAGAGTACGATTTAATGCCAAAGAAGGATCATCAAGTGAGCCTCTTGAACTCATTCATACTGACATATGTGGACCCATGAGGAAAAAGTCACCACGTGGGGAAGAATACTATATCTTATTTATTGATGATTACTCTAGAATGTGTTGGATCGGGCTCATTAAACACAAAGATGAAGCATTTGAAAAATTTCAGATCTTCAAAGCATTAGTTGAAAATGAATTAGATCTAAAAATCAAGTGTCTTAGATCTGATCGAGGAGGAGAATATACATCAAATGAATTCTTTGAATTTTGTGAACAGCATGGCATAAAAATACAATTCTCTGTAGCAGGTACTCCACAAGAAAATGGCGTAGCAGAAAGAATGAATAGAACAATTCAACAAATGGCTAGAGCTATGCTCGATGATTTCGGAACTCCTGACATGTTCTGGGGAGTAGCAGCACATACAACAGCTAACATTCTCAACAAGGCTCATGTTCTGGTAAATAGTGACAAAACTCCATATGAACTCTGGTATGGTAATTCTCCATCTGTGAAGCATTTTAGAGTTTTTGGAAGTAAATGCTTTATCAAAAATAATGATGAAAAGCTTGGCAAGTTTGAACCTAGATCAGATGAAGGGATATTTCTTGGGTACTCATCTTCAAGCAAAGCATACAAATGTTACAATAAAAGGCTTCTAAAGATTGTTGAATGTATTGATGTTGTTATTGATGAGTCTCCTGCAGCTCCTAAAGAAGAAAAACAAACAACAAAAGAAGATGATGGTGACCTATGTCCTTCTACATCAAATAGAAATGATATAAACAGTGGATCCAATGAAGAACCTGAAGATGATCTATCTGAAAAAGCTCCATCCAGATATGTTCAAAAGAATCATCCCGAATCTCAAATTTTGGGAGACAAGGAATCAGGTGTACGAACAAGGAGAACTCTTGTGGGATATTCTAGTCATCTGGCACTTCTATCCACAATTGAACCACACAATGTCAATCAAGCTAGCAAAGATGAATGTTGGAAGCAAGCCATGAATGAAGAGCTTGATCAAATTGAAAAGAATGATACGTGGGAATTGGTACCAAGACCACATGATAAAAATGTCATTGGAACTAAATGGATTTTCAAGAACAAGTTAAATGAGAATGGGGATGTTGTAAGAAACAAAGCTAGATTGGTTTGCAAAGGGTATACTCAACAAGAAGGTATAGATTTTGAAGAAACTTTTGCTCCTGTAGCTAGACTTGAAGCCATAAGAATGTTTCTTGCTTTTTCAAGTTATCAACAAATCAAAGTTTATCAAATGGATGTTAAATCTGCTTTTCTTAATGGTGATCTAGAAGAAGAAGTATATATAGAACAACCGGAAGGATTCATTTTGGGAAATGATGAAAATCTTGTTTGTAGACTTAAAAGGCTCTATATGGTCTCAAACAAGCTCCAAGGGCTTGGTATTATCATCTTGACAAATATCTTCATCAACAAGGATTTTCAAAAGGGTCTGCTGATAGCAACTTATACACAAAAGTTGAAAATGATAAACTATTGATTGTAGTTGTATATGTTGATGATATCATTTTTGGGAGTAACGAAGAATCTATGAGTCAAAAATTTGCTTCTGTCATGCAGCAAGAATTTGAAATGTCCTTACTTGGGGAACTAACATTCTTTCTTGGCTTACAAGTGCATCAAACTGCAGATGGTATATTCCTATCACAAGCAAAATATCTTAAGCAAATTCTGAAGAAGTATGGCATGGAAGAATGCAAACCTGTAAGTACACCAATGATAACTGGATGTAATCTTAGTTCTCATGATGATTCTCCCCCGGTGAATCAACCAGAATACAGATCAATGATCGGAAGTCTACTTTATCTCACTGGGACTAGACCAGATATTATGCATGCAGTTGGGATTGTTGGACGATTCCAAGCTAATCCAAAAGAGTCTCACCTTCAGGTTGTTAAAATAATTTTCAAATATCTACAAGGAACTCAAGACTTTGGTCTATGGTATCCAAAGAATGCTGATCTTACTCTTCATGCTTACACTGATGCAGATTGGGCTGGAAGTGTTGATGATCGGAAAAGCACCAGTGGTGGTGCATTCTATATGGGACCTCGGTTAGTATCTTGGTTCAGCAAGAAGCAAAATTCTATTGCCTTATCTACAGCAGAAGCAGAATATGTGGCTGCCGCATCTTGTTGCACTCAACTCCTTTGGATGATGCAAACCTTACAAGATTTTCAAATCAAATGTACACCTCTTGTCCCCATTAAGTGTGACAATACAAGTGCCATCAATATTTCAAAGAATCATGTTATGCATTCGAAGACCAAGCACATTCCCATCAAGTATCACTTCTTACGTGAACAAGTGCTTGAGCAAAAGGTGAAGTTGGAGTATGTTCCCTCCAAAGAACAAGTTGCTGATATCTTTACCAAACCTCCGCCCAGGGAAGCGTTCGAGTATCTAAGACAGAAGCTGGGAGTGTTCTCTGCCAGTCAAAAGAACAAATCTGCATAAATTTAGAAGATGGCATTGGATACGCGGGATTGAAATACGCAACACAGATATACGAGTTCATGCACAGAAACGCATGTCTAATTGGCTGACATTTTTCTCGTTTGGAGTCGCTCAACATTACCAAAGAAAGGTTTGCTTGGGTATCTCTGATACTGTTTGATATCTCTGGTGGTGTTCCAGTTCTCATAATTCTATTTCTAATGTTTTGATAAAGATGCCTTGATGAGTTGTTGGTGAAAGTGTTCAGGATGCACAAACTAAGGGGGAGCCTTAGTCATATGAAAAGGATGCTTGGATGCACAGATTCCGTAAGCATTGGTTTTGCCGAGTATAATGCATTGTTGGCATTAGGACATTCAAATATGTTCTCTTCTTTTGAGGACTTTCCGGTGTTGGTCTTAAATGGTCATCTTTGTAATTTGTTGAAAGATAATCTTGTTGAGACTCATGTTGTAAAATTGTAATATTCAACATGTAAGGACTTGTCAATTTTGTAAACCCACTTGGTTGGGTAGTCGAGTCAAATTTGTAAACCTACTTGGTTGGGTAGTTGAGTCTCATATGTAACCACTTGGATGGATAATTGATGTAAGTATGAGTCTTTGGTGATAGGAATTTCATAGAGTCATGTACTTCATCGATAAATATGTTTGAAGATTCAAAGATGAACTCGGGGGAGCTTGGCCACTTCAAAGACACGTATCCGGCACGTTTCTTCCACATGAGGAGAAAAGGGGATAGTGTTGGTTTTTGATCTGCCCTTTGCCCTTGGGGATGTCAAAGGGGGAGAGGACATGGTGTTTGAATGAAGAGAAGATAATGATGTCAAATATTTGGGAGAGTGACATTTTTGGGAGAGTGACATGATATCTATCCGCTATGGTAACCAAACACCATCGTGGTCGCCATCAAGTCCAAAGGGGGATATTGTTGAAATATGATGCAGTGTTTTCCCGATGGAAACCCATCAATGAAGATGAAGCCATGCGACCGTTTTCGACATGTGTTGTCCTCATGGCAATCCACCTGATGAAGTTATGCTTGACTTGATGGACTTAGTAAATGATGTAACCGATATGATGTTTCAGCAATATGATGCTAAGAGTTGTCCTGGAAAGGCAACCCAGAATCGGGATGAAGCCGGAGACAATCCCCGATGGAAGTTGTGCTTACTAGAATATGTTCTTGATGAGCTAAATATGATGTATCTACAATGTGTACAGAAGGCAGTGAAGAAAAGAAGTCAGCATGTGCTCAATCTTGATGAAAAGAGTATGTCTCTAGGTATACACGGATCTGTCTAGGAGAAGTTGCGTATGCACGCGGAAAAGAACGTCCAAGTCGCGTATGGGCAAAAGCGCTCTAAAAGTGCAAAACCAGGGGTAATCACCATGGTATTGACCCATTGTATTGGGTAATGTTCCGCCTAATTGACCCCGTCCAGGAATACCATCGGAAGTAATGTGGTTTTGGGCTCATGGTATTGAAAAAGGGGCTCATGGTATTGAAAAGGGTAAACCTATATAAGGAGAAGAAATTCATTGTGCAAATCATGAGTGTGGGTGCAAAATGTCTAAGCTTGAATGAATACTTCTCTCTGAAGTATATCTGAATGGAAAGGGTTACAATTGAATGATAAATCTGAATGTATGATGCACCAATGATGAAGAAGGGGATATAGATCTGAATTGCACTTGTATTTGCTAGATCTGATTATGGAAGGCTTAGATCTGTGATGAGGCGAACATCTAGGCGAACATCTGTCTGAAGTGAAAGGGTAAATCTGAACTGAAAATCTGATCTGAAGAAGTATGCTGCTCCATAATGATTGAAGATCTATACGCTACTTTGCCGCAGAGGAAGCGCGTATATACGCGGCTTTGCAGAAGAAAAAGCGCGTATGCGCAATGAAATATATACTGAGGTGTACGCTGGTTGATGAGGACGAAAGCGCGTATATACGCGACATCAGTGAAGTAAAAGCGCGTATGCAAACTAGGGTTTGCTGAAGCATGGGGTATGGAACATCTGATCTGTTCTGCTGTATTACTGCTATCTGATCTGGATTGTCTGAATTGGTATGTATCTGTTGGTGATGTATGTTTGAGCTTAAAAGTATGAAAAGGGTTCAGTCTGAAAATATGATGAAATGTGGCCTGCAAGTTGTGTTCTATTAAGGTTGTTGGATCCAGTGTGAAAATTGATGAAACGTGGTCCAAGGTGGTGCTGAAGTTTGTAGCCTTCAGTCAGGGGGTTGTAGCTCCCTTCCAGGTGAGGCTGGTAAACGAGATCAGGGAGTCGTAGCTCCCTTCCAGGAGAGGCTGGTAAACGAGCGCAGGTGGGTGCCTGCGTGCTGGTCAAGTCTGCGCCAGCACATATGTTGTAAGATGTTTTCTCTAGAATAAAATATTGAAGGCTGAGCAACTGCAGCGGTGGTTTTCTCCCGACTTGGGTTTCCACCTAAAAATCCTGGTGTTCATGTGTGATGCTTTGTGTGATGGTTTATTCTGTTCTTACTGCACCTGTTTACTGTTTATTGAGCACCTGATGAATGAATGATGGAATAATATAAGTAAAGGTTTAATGACTGATCTAGATCTCTGTGTATACGCTAGTTTCATAAAGGGGATCCACGTATATACGTTAGTTTACTGAAGGAAAGTAGCATATGGGTTTTAAGGAATGAAAAAGTAAAAAGATTTGATTATGCAGTAAATACTGATTCACCCCCCCCTCTCAGTATTTTTCCCAACATGTTCAATTACATGGTATTCTGACTGCTTTTGAAATGAGACAAGGAGGTCCTGCTCAAATCAGAGAAGTTGCTTTTAAGGTATCTACAAAAGGAAAAGAAAAAGAAGTTGTCAAAGAATCCAGCTATATATCTGAAGAAGAAGAAGCAAATTTCGTGAGAAAACTCCAACTAGGTACTGGAAGATTCAAAGGTAAGATTCCCTTCAAATGTTTTGAGTGTGGAAAAGTTGGTCACTATGCTGCCAAATGTCCTTATAAAGAAAAACATGGTAAAGGGAAAAAATTTGAAAAGAGGAAGAGTTATTATGCAAATGAAGATGATGATGAAGTGTCCAGTGAAGATGAAGAAGATTCTAACCATGATCTGAAAGTTCTCATGGCAAAGAAGCAAAAGAAGAAGGCTACTTGAAGCAAGGAGATATCACAGAAAACATGTATAGCAGAAATTGAAGAAGATGAATCAGGTAGTGATTGGGGTCCTTGTAATCTTCTTTGTGCAAGCAATGGTGTAGATAGTGAAAGTAATGTTGTGGATCTAGAAGAAGTTATCAAAGATCAACAAAGATTATTTAATGAGAAGGAATCTGCCTACAATGAGATGATCTCTAAAATAAATGGACAGATAGAAACAATGAAGGGACAGATAGAAATACATCAAAGACTACAGGATGAAGTAACCAATCAAAATGAAAGCCTAGAAGTTGAAATCATCTCTCTCAAAGAAGATCTGGAAAAATCAAATAAGAAAAATAAAGAACTTGAAGCAAAAATCATCTCTGTCAAAGAAGAATCATATAAGGAGCATGAAGAACTTCTGCAAGCATTTGAAGAACAAGAAAATGGGTTGAAAGAAGAGATTCTAAATCTGAATCATCAAGTAGAAGACGAAAAAGGGAAAGAAGAAAGCATGAAGAAGCAATGCCAAGGATTGGAGGTTGAGGTAAACATTCTCAAAGGTAAATTAGAAGAAAAAGTTAAACTTCTGAGTTTTCAAGATAGTACTAAGATTTTGGACAATATTCTGAGTAATCAAAGGTCTCCTGCTATCAAACTTGGTCTTGGTTTTCATGAAACTGTTAAAGGAGAATCTAGTTCACAAGGAAGTGCTAAAAATTCAAAGGAAGTCAATGCAAAATCTGAAGAGTTGAAAGAAACAAAAGGTCAACCAACGATCATGAATTCTCAAAAGATATCATTCAAGAATGTTGAATGTTTTAAATGTCATAATTATGGGCATGTTGCAGCAAATTGCAGAAGCAGAATATTTCAGCCACAAACTAACAGATCCTACATAGAAAGGTACTCTGGTTTCTTCAAGGGATATTGTTTTTCATGTAACAAGTATGGACATAAAGAAGTTGATTGTAAAAGGAGGAAGATTAGAAATACTCATTATGATTCTTATGCTTATTTCTCTGGACACATGAGATGTTATTCTTGTAACAAGTATGGACATGTAGAAAAGGAATGCAGGTTGAACAGACATGAGAAATTGAATAACTTCCAGCACACAAATAGAAAGTTCAAACAAATCTGGAAAAAGATGGAGGACCGATCAGAAACGTAGGGAATTCTGACCCTACTGCAGTCATCCGCTTCTGAAGCTGACTTTTCTTATTGACTGCAGGAATGATGTGGGATACATTATGAGATTTAGTAATGTATCATCACAGGGGGAGCAATGTATGATGTCTCTCATGATTGATTTGATTATTCTGGTTATATGTATTTCTGACAGAGCATCTGATATGAAGAAGACAGGTACAGGAAGTACAAGTTCAGGGGGAGATGAAGGAATGTGAAAAATTTATATGCTTCACTTTCCATACGCGGGTTCTATGAACAAAAGTCGCGTATACACGCGAGTTCCAGCAGACACAGTCGCGTATGCATTTATGATAAGAGAATTGGGATGACAGCTGAAGATCAGGAGCAGAGGTTCAGGGGGAGCATCAGTCTGACTGTTAATAACTGTATTATTGACTCAGTATCAGCTTAGTTTCTCAGTTCTAAATTATGATGATATGATACTTGGTTTCTTATGATGAAGATTATGGATGAGTCCTGTTTGCTTTTTGATGAAGAGTATTCGTTGCTGAGATGAAAGTTTTATAATTCAAAGATAAGGACAGATCATACAGAGATTGTTGCTGATGACTTGCTGATGAAGGTTGCATAAGTTAAGGAGGAGCACTAGTTCAGGGGGAGAAGCAGGTTGAATACTAATGATTGCATTGTTGGCACTATGACTGCTTATTCTTTGGTTATTATGATACTCATGCTCAAATGATGATGGTTTGATACATGGTTTATTATGATGAGACTTTGAATGAGCCCTGTTTACTGTTTGCTGAAGTTTATCTATTGGATGAGATTGGAAGTCTTATGATTCAGAGATAATCATGCAGAGTTTGTTACTATGGTTGAGACCTTTTCCCTACATATGTTACATCATGTTAAAATCTTGGTGATATTGGACCACATGGATGATTGCTTGACACATATTTGAAGATGTTGTTCTGGGAAGCATTCAAATATCTCAGAAAGAAGCTGAACATTGTCTTTGCCTCACAGAGGATCAGATCTGGTTAAAATATAGGAGAAGGTATTGGATACGCGGATTTCCTGAAACACAGTCGCGTATATACGTGAGTTCATACACATAAAACCGCGTATGTCTGATTGCTGACAAATTTCTATTTGGGGTCAGCTCTCTTCAGCACAGCTGCAGTACTGTTTAGTATCTCTGGTGGTGTTCCAGTTCTTATAATACTATTTTGATCTTTGATGTTTTGATAAATATGCCTTGATGATTGGTTGAAAATGTTCAGGATGCATAAACTAAGGGGGAGCCTTAGTCATATGGAAAGGATGCTTGGATGCACAGATTCAGGGGGAGCATTAGCCTTGCTGAGTATAATGCATTGTTGGCATTATGATGGTTCTGAAATATGTTCTTTTTCTTGAAGTCTTTCTGGTATTGGTCATAAAAGTCATATTTGTAATTTGATGAAAAGGTCCTGTTGAGACCCATGATGTAAAATTGTAATATTCAGTCATGTGAGGACTTGTCAAATTTGTAAACCCACTTGGTTGGGTAGCTGAGTCAAATTTTGTAAACCCACTTGGTTGGGTAGCTGAGTCAAATTTGTAAATCCACTTGGTTGGGTAGTTGAATTGAAATGTGTAAACCCACCTGGTTGGGTATTTGAGTCTCATATGTAAATCGACTTGGTTGGATCTTTGATGTAAGTATGAGTCCTTGGTGATAGAAAGGTCATAGAGTCCTTTACTTCATTGAAACATATGGATGAACTTTCAGCATGAACTCAGGAGGAGCATGGTAATTTCAGTGCACATCAGATCTACAGCGCCCTTCTTCTACATGAGGAGAAAAGGGGGAGAGTGTGTTGATTTTGATCCGCCCTTTGCCCTTGATGTCAAAGGGGGAGAGTGACATGGTGTTTGAAATGGAGAGAAAGAATGGTGTCAAAGAATGGGGAGAGTGACATGGTTTCATTGTATTCTTAATGTACCTATCTGTTGTGGTAACCAAACACCATCATGGTTGCCATCAAGTCCAAAGGGGGAGATTGTTGGCAATATGATGCAGAGTGTTGTCCTTGATGGCAACCCACTGAATGAAGATGAAGACATGAGATTTTTGGCATGTGTTGTCCTTGATGGCAATCCACCTGATGAAGTTATTCTTGACTTGATGGACTTGGTAAATGATGTAAATCTGATGCAATATGATTTTTGTTGGAAATATGATGCTGAGTGTTGCCCTTGATGAAAAACCCACTTGATAGAGTGTTTTCCTTGAATGGCAACCCACTTGATGAAGATGATGACAACCTACTTGATGAAGTTGTGCTTGATAGAATATGTCTTAAATGATGTAAATCTGATGTATCTACAGTGAGTACAGAAGGTAATGAAGAAAGAAATTCAGTATGTACTATATCTATGATGAAAAGAGTATATCTCAAGGCATACGCGGATTTGTCTAGGATAAGTCGCGTATGCATGCGGGAAAGAACGTGCCAAGTCGCGTATGGGCAAAAGCGCTCATAAAGTGCAAAACCAGGGGTAACCACCATGGCATTGACCCATTGTATTGAGTAATGATTCGTCTATGTGACCCCATCCAGGAATACCATCGGATACCATCGGAAGTAATGTGGTTTTGGCTCATGGTATTGAAAAAGGGTAAACCTATATAAAGAGAAGAAATTCATTGTGCAAATCATGAGTGTGGGTGCAAGATGTCTGAGCTTGAATGAATGCTTCTCTCTGAATTATATCTGAATGGAAAGGGTTATGGTTGAATGATAGATCTGAATGCATGAAGCACCTATGAAGAAAATTATGAAGAAGGGAATCTAGATCTGAAATGTATTTGTATTTTCTAGATCTGTTTATGGAATGATTAGATCTGAGATGAGGCGAACATCTGTCTGACGTAAAGGGTAAAATATGTGTGATGTATCTATTCTGAAGAATTGCAATGACCTAAATGTCTGAAGAACCATACGCTAGTTCGCCGCAGAGGAAGCGCGTATATACGTAGCTTCGCTGAAGATGAAACGCGTATGCGCAGTGAAATTAGCTCTGTAATATATACAGAAGTATACATGGGTTTGTATGGTAGAAGGCGCGTATATACGCGGGATCAGTGAAATGAAAGCGCGTATGAATATTAGGGTTTGCTGAAGAATGAAGTATGAAATGTCTGATCTGTTCTGCTGTGTAACAGATATTTGTTGATGATGTATGATTGAGCTTAAATGTGTGGAGTGGGTCCAGTATGAAAATATGATGAAACGAGGCCTGCAAGTTGTGCTCTATTGAAGTTGTTTGGATCCAGTGTTAAAATTGATGAAACGTGGTACATAGAGGTGCTGAGGGTTGTAGCCTTCAGTCAGGGGGTTGTAGCTCCCTTCCAGGTGAGGCTGGTAAACGAGATCGGGGGGTCGTAGCTCCCTTCCAGGAGAGGCTGGTAAACAAGAGCAGGGGGTCGTAGCTCCCTTCCAGGAGAGGCTGGTAAACAAGAGCAGGGGGTCGTAGCTCCCTTCCAGGAGAGGCTGGTAAACGAGCGCAGGTGGGTGCCTGCGTGCTGGTAGGAGGTTGTGCCAGTACATATGTTGTAAGATTTTTTCTCTATAATAAAATATTGAAGGATGAGACAACGGCAGTGGTGGTTTTCTCCCGACTTAGGTTTCCACCTAAAATCCTGGTGTTCATGTGTGATGCTTATGTGTGATGATTTGCTCTGTTATTACTGCACATGTCTGTTGCTATATAAACATCTGATGAATGAATAAATGCAAGGATCTAAGTAATGAATTATTTGCATATTAAGATCTCTGCATATACGCGAGTTTTGTGAAGGGTATCAGCGTATATACGCGAATCTGATAAAGTAAAGTAGCGTATGGGTTTTAGAGCATGAAAAAGTAAAAAGATTTGAGTATGCCCTAAATACTGATTCACCCCCCCCCCCCCCCTCTCAGTATTTTTCCCAACACATTTACTGTTAAATTTGAATGAGTCTAGTATAGGAAAAACTCGGTGTTTTTCATTTTTAGGGAGTCAGAAGAAAAAACTTAAGAAAACTCCATGGGTGTACTTTTTCGTAATTTTAATCTCTCGGGCCTGAAAAAGGATAAAATAATGCGGGAGAGAACTCTATTGACCATAATTAGTTAATGTATACCTTTTTCGTAAATAGTCCATTTCAATCCGGAAAAGGGGTAAACTTATACTGAAGGGACGGCTGTTAATTTCCTTTAATGAGTTCAAATAGTCAAGTACTCAAAAATCTTTTCTTTAGAGAGTCTGAAAAGGGCTTAAAAGAGAACTCCATGATTTCACTTTTTCGTAAGTTTTAAAGAGTTAGAGAAAGGGATAAAAATGTACTCATGTGGTTGACTTTCAATTTAATTTACAAGCAGGAAAAGACGGAAAGAACTTGGCATTTTCATGTGTTTTATGAGAATGAAAGATAGAAAAATAATCTCAGGATTTTCATGAGTTTAACGAGTCTTGAAAATAATAACCGAAATCAACTTAAGATAGGTTTCATTTTTACAAAATCTTGAAACAGAGAAAATCTATGCTTTAAATAAGTTTGTTTCATTTTTACACAAGCTTGAAACAAAGGGAAAATCATGCTTGAAAGTGGTTTCATTTTTACACAAGCTTGAAACGTAGGAAAAATGTGCTTGAGAATGGGTTTATTTCATTTTTAAACAAGCTTGAAACAAATGAAAAATCATGCTTGAGATAAGTTTTAATGGCCCCCAAGCGTAACTTGCTAGAGCGCATGATTTCCCCCTAAAGTGCGAAGTCCGAGATAATTAAAAGAGTGAAGTGCTTTATCATTTCAAGGATTAGTCTGTGGACAACCCAGTCAGAACCCTGTAAAAACATTCAATGCAAAACATATATATATATATATATATATATATATATATATATATATATATATATATATATATATATATATATATATATATATATATATATATATCATCACTGAGGTAGGCATTCCCATACTTAGATCTAAAACTAGCTAAACTTGTTCTAATATAGAAATGATTTTAATATTACATCAATATTGTAGACACAGCCTGGACGTAGCCATATGTAATTAATATTCTACTGTGTAATGAAAAATAAAACTCCTCGCAGCCTAGATGGTAGAAACTAGATCCAGGGTCTTGATTTCTGCTTCCCGAACTAGTACGATTCTATCCATGCGATTAAATGTGTTGAAGTCAAACATGGTAGAACCCACTTGATTACCAGTCAATGATGTGAACTATTAAGAAGTGTGAGAGAAACCACCAATAATGATAATGTCTCTCAAAGTACTCAGTACAATCCATGAAATGTGAATAAGTGATCTGAAGTCAAACATTTCATGGAATCGTTCGATCGAAGGTCAATGATGCAACCTGTCGTCGAAGGCGAGAAACCTGCCATTAAGGCATGCGGATTCCAAGGTATTGGCGGATTCTAGATCAACTTCCTAGATGATGAGCTGTCGTCGATAGAAAGTGATCCATCGTAAGCAAGCTTATGACACGAAACCATAGATCAAGTTTTGAAGAAATTTTTTGCAAGGACTGACTCAGGGATGGTCAACGCGAATGGAGACAAATGTTTGCAGATGAATGGTTTGTTTGACTGTCCTCTTGAACACATAATGACACTGCATATGGTTTGGTAATAGTTTAGCTAATACCCAAAAACCAGCTGAAGACTTTCAATGTGGTTTGATTAACTTGATAGGCAAAGGATTTTCCCAACCCAAGTAGAATTGTGACAAAAAAGTGTCGTGTTCAAGAGTGGTTTGCTGCTTTTAAATCAAAGTGTCACAAATGAATTCATTTTCTCTCTTTCCCCCCACCATTTCTGGCAAGTACCTCTTTATTTTTGACAAGCTTGAGGAGGATAACATTTGCTTGTTTATAAGCTCATCCTTCGGATGAGTCCAAATTAGTTTAAAATTGAACCCTAAGAAGGAGTGGTCCGTTCTTGTTTGAAATTGACAGGTCCTTTACTGTTAAATTTTAATGAGTCCAGTATAGGAGAAACTCAGTGTTTTTCATTTTTTGGGAGTCAGAAGAAAAAACTTAAGAAAATTCCATGGGTGTACTTTTTCGTAATTTTAGTCTCTCAGGCTTGAAAAAGGATAAAATAATGCGAGAGAGAACTCTATTGACCATAATTAGTCAACGTATACCTTTTTCGTAAATATTCCATTTCAGTCCGGAAAAGGGGTAAACTTATACTGAAGGGACGAACGTTAATTTCCTTTAACGAGTTCGAATAGTCAAGTACTCAGCAATATTTTCATCTTTAGAGAGTTTTAAAAAGGCTTAAAAGAGAACTCCATGATTTCACTTTTTCGTAAGTTTTAATGAGTTCGAAAAAGGGATAAAAATGTACTCATGTGGCCGACTTTCAATTTAATTTATGACCAGGAAAAGATGGAAAGAACTCGGAATTTTCATGTGTTTTATGAGAATGAAAGATAGCAAAATAATCTCGGGATTTTCATGAGTTTAACGAGTCTTGAAAATAATAACTGAAATCGACTTAAGATAGGTTTCATTTTTACAAAATCTTGAAACAGAGAAAAACTATGCTTCAAATAAGTTTGTTTCATTTTTACACAAGCTTGAAACAAAGGAAAAATCATGCTTGAAAGTGGTTTCATTTTTACACAAGCTTGAAACGTAGGAAAACTGTGCTTGAGAATGGGTTTGTTTCATTTTTAAACAATCTTGAAATGTAGGAAAACTGTGTTTGAGATAAGTTTTAATGCCCCCCAAGCTTCATTTCATTCAACTAAGTAGACTACTGGTTACTAAAATCTGGATGGAATGAAGGTTCATTTACGAGATCAGATGAAAGACTCGAATTGACTAGGAGAGGATTTGTTTCATTTTTTAACGAGGTTGACACAATAAAAGGAACTATCCTCATAAACTACTATTTCTAAACTACCTACATAACCTACTGATTTATTTTTTAATGAGGTTGACACAGGAAAACAACTGTCCTCATGGGTCTGTTTCATTTTTTAACGAGGTTGACACAGTAAAAGAACTGTCCTCATTGGTCACTGATTCTTTTTTTAAGGAGGTTGACACAGTAAAAGGAACTTTCCTCTTGACCTACTGATTCATTTTTTGATGAGGT
This sequence comes from Pinus albicaulis, assembly GCA_034641835.2. Taxonomy (NCBI): domain Eukaryota; kingdom Viridiplantae; phylum Streptophyta; class Pinopsida; order Pinales; family Pinaceae; genus Pinus; species Pinus albicaulis. The sequence goes on from CM076578.1 coordinate 1,282,475,804, forward strand.
TGACACAGTAAAAGGAACTATCCTCATAAGACTTGTTTCATTTTTTAACGAGGTTGACATAGTAAAATGAAATCTCCTCATTGGCCACTGATTCATTTTTTAACGAGGTTGACACAGTAAAAGGAAATTTCCTCTTGACCTACTGATTCATTTTTTAATGAGGTTGACACAGTAAAAGAAACTATCCTCGCCAAACTTATTTCATTTTTTAACGAGGTTGACACTGTAATATGAACTATCCTCGCTAATCACTGATTCATTTTTTAATGAGGTTGACACAGTAAAAGGAACTATCCTCACAAATCACTGATTCGATTTTTAACAAGGTTGACACATTAAAAGGAACTATCCTCACAGGGTCCCTTGTCATGGCTTCCAACTGGAAGAAACACATGTCAAGGGACGCACCTCGATCATGGCTTCCAAGAGGTCTTCATCAGATGGAAGAACAATTCTCTAGAAGTAACACATGTCAAGGGACTCAAAAGGGATAGGAACATCACATTCAAATAATCCCATAGAGTTTTCCATGTTAATTATCGGATCTAAGTCAAAGGAAGTCAAGTAAACAATGAGAGGCTTGCTTGCATTGGTAACTGAAAACATGGGACTGGTTTCCACATAATTAACCCGTGGTGGCGTAGATACCACTTTAGTAGAAGGAACTTTTAGGGGTGTCATATTATTGGTAGTCGAATTAAGACTAGCAAATGAAATTTGGTCAACGGTCACAATGTTTCCATTGTGAGGGAAAGACATCACGCAAAAGAGTGTCGATACGACAACTTTCATTGCATAGACATAGTCTCGCCCAAGGAGTAAATTGAAATCCAAGGGGTCTCAAACTACCATAAGATCAATACAGACAGTTTTACCTTCCAAAGTAATAGAAAAATTAGGAAGGATCCCTAAAGGTTCACTAATGGTTCTGTTAAAATCTTTCAGATTCTGTGTAACAAGAACAAGCTGAGGGGAACCCAAATCTTTCCAAGCAGTTGAGGATAAAATACTAACAGAAGCACCTTCATCTACATGTGTGCGGCATACATTATTATGACAAGCCTGTACAATTATTTGGAAAGGGATGGAAGAAGGAAGAAAAGGTTCTGTCAGTCTATTCCAATCAAAGGAAAATACCTCAGTACTTGGAGGGGGTTCTGTAGAAACAGGTGAAATGCCCCATGGTGTAGAATAATCTGATGTAACAAGAAGAACCGGAGCGGTATGAAGTTCAATCTCTACAGGGAGAATGGGATCGATCGGATTTGAAATCAAATCGACCACTTGATCAACTAAAGGATCATCAACCTGAGTGATATGAGTTTCACTCTCCAATGGAAGAGTGGGATTGACTGTACTTGGAATTATATCAATCACTTCCTCAGTTGATGGTAGGTTGTGAGAAATTTTATGGTAACCAGTTGGAAGTTCTTGCTGTGGAAAAGTAAGGTTTTCCAACAATTTTGAGGCTTCATCCATGTGAGGGAAAATGTGAGTTTGATGACTCCCTTTGCATAACCTACAAGGAAACCTAAATTTTCCATTTTTACCAAGAACCTGAATATCACTGGTTGATGGATCAATAGAAAGTTGATGAGATTGTTCTGACTATACTTCCAATACCTTTGGAATACGAGGACAATTGATAAGGAAGTGGTCACCCTTACAAAGCTTACAAGGGAATTTGGGTTTACGATGCATGTTGGAATTTTCCTTAGCATTACTAACACTTAAAACCATGGTTGGTTGGTTGACTTCTTTCTTATCTTGCTTCTTCTTCTTCTTCCCTTTCTTCTTCTTCTTGGCCACTTGGTTACTAGCATCAAGGCTTTTACCAAGAGAAGAGGAAGAAAGGGAGGAAGAAATATTGGGCGAAGAAGGTAAAGGGTCAACAAAAGGTTGGTGATGTTGAGATGGTGAAATCTATTGAGGTGAAGCATTCGGTTGAGTTGGAAAAATTTGAGTATTCGGGGCCAATGAAGTTGAAAATAACCATATCGGTAAACCTATTGTAAATCCAGGTAATGACAATATTGTAGCCATATAAGGAGGACCAACATTTCCAAAGCAAGGAAAAGTACTAGGATTCTCATTAAGAGGGATTCCTTAGTTGGTAAATTCTGGAACAGTTTCCATTATATTCAACTTCAATGAATTTTATTAACAATTTAAAAATAAAATTCACAATTCACAATTCACACCTAAACAATTAAAATTAAGAATTCACACCTATGGTCTCTAAAAAGTAAAAACAAAAAAATGAACATGTGCTATCAAATCTAGGAGTAAAACCACACACAAACAGTAGATTCCTGCACTAAAAACACTAGTTGGTGATGAAATCCAACGTCGTAGAATTTTAATGCAGAAATGGCGGTTGGAACAGTTACCCCGAAAACCTTCTTAATGAAATAGGCCGGTGCAAGTTTCTCCACTATGCCATCTCGAGTGAAGAGAACCCTCCGGAGAGTCCAAGTGAGTCTAGCTGACGTCTGTTCCAGGTACAGTGGGATCTTCCCTCCACCGTCACCTTGGGAAATAATCCTATAGATTATGGCCACTAAGGTGACCAACAAAAACAAATATACCTCGGGGAACAATCTACGATCTGATGCACACGCAAGGGCAAAGTAACAAAGCTCAATCCCCTTGAAGGCTCCTTGACATAATCAAAGGTTTACCTAAAAGTGACCCCAGGCTCCTCGAAAATGGTCAATCCGAGGTTTACCATTATTAATACGTGTATATATTCTATTGTTCCCAATGAGGAAGGATTGATTACCTCACTAGTTCATATATGATCTCGTGCTTGACTCCTTTAGGAGAATCTTACCAAAGCATACATGTGACTATTGGAATTTCCCTACCACAAGATTGACTACTTGTTTGTTTAGTTTCTTTGGAAAGTTAACTACAACCTACTCCAAAGCATTAATCCTGAGCTAAATTAGTGGAAAGAGCCCTAAAAATGTAAAAATTAGTAGATGAATTTTATTAAGTGTTGTGTTATTTAGGCTATTATTACTCAAAGGGTTGATGGATATGAAACCAATGGTGTTATGACCCGACCCAAAACTGAATGCAATTGAATATGATAATGTAATTTTTTCAATTCGATGAATCCTAACTAAAGTAGGGAGAGAGTTTCCATTCACTTCCAACAATGCAAAAATTGATCAATAAGAGAAAATATAAAAAATTCTCTAATGCACTAATTTCATCAAGAAAAACTAATGCTAATCAATTCGAAAACAATTTTTTTTATTTTTGTGTTTTTAAAACAAGCATAAAAACATGTAAATTCAAATTTAAGAAACTGATCTAAATCTACGATTGATTTTTCAGAATGTGCACTATGCAGTTGTAATCTATGCTCAATTCACATGAAAACTATGCAAATGTAATCTATGCACATTTTCATTCATATTCTGAAAATGAGAATTCTAATTATGAAAATGTGATCTATGCAAGAGAATTCTCAAACACAAGATGATTCTAATGTAATCTAAGAACCAATCAAGTGTAAGTAAAGAAAATTGGGTGAGAGTTCCAAAGATCAAAAAATAAAAACACTCAAAGGCGATTAACACTCAGACACAATTTAGCCCCCCCAGTGAATGAGGGGGAATTTTTTTTGCAAAAACAAAAGAAAAAAGATGCAAAATTGTTAAGAGATTGAGAAAAACCTCGAAGTAATGACCAAAGGAAATAAAATTAAGAATTTATCAAAAAAGAATATTCAAAACACCCAATTAACTTAACGGAGACTGATGAGATTGTAAAATTTCTGAAAAGAAATTGACACAAAGCTTTCTGACAGAAAATACAAGTCTGGGTATACACTGAGAATCTAAAAAAATGATCTAGAAAAGAGAATTTTAAGTTTTTCTAAAAATTTTCACAAGGTCCGCAGGTTTCAGTGTAAACAGGTGCAGTCCCGCAATGTTTATACAAGAAAAGAGTGGAGATGCCCGCACTGTTTCTAAAAGAAAAGTACAGATACCAGAAAACTAAAAGAAAAATAAAAAACTCTAAAGCACTTTTCAGGGATTCTACAGGAATAAATTACCCAAGCTAGTATCAATCAATCAAAATCAGAAAAATAGTTTCACAAGTCAAAAATAAAATAAATCGAAGTTCAATATCCATTCCCCAGCGGAGTTGCCATTTTGTTGGACAGATAATTCATTCTTGTGGATAAGACAAACCTCCCAAGTGTCCTACGGATACCTATCAACAAACAGCCAAACAAAAAATATTTTCTCTAGATAATATTCGATTCATAATTAGCTACAACAGGGGTTTTGAAGACCTACATGTAGTCCGACGCTATTTGTAATGATCTTCTTTCCAGTTGCTTGAAAGAGTCATCTTCAAAGATCTACAATCACAAACATGGAAAAAATCAATAGCACCTGCATAGGATAAACTAATTCACGAATTATATATCTATCAAGATGATCAAGGAATTCAAGAAATAATTAAATCAATCAAATAACTCATTGATAAAACATGATAAACAAGCTACTTAATTAAAGAAATCATTGAGAAAATGGTATTCATTCATATTATCTTTGATAAAGAAGAGCCTTACAACTGTGTCTGCCTTGATGTCGTACAGGCCTTCCTGGGGTCCGGAATACGCATTTCCTTTACTCTGACAAGCTTTACACTCTCTTAGCTAAAATGAACATGGGTGTATAATCATTCCCACATAATGATCAGTTAAGAGAGCCTGAGTTTCTACAAAATTTCTCCTCCAAAATTCTCAAAGTCTAACTCACTAACTCCCTAACTCCAACCTTTGAAGCTGCACTATGGCTTCAATTTATAGGAAAAGAGAGGAGGTTATGGTTCCACATAAGAAGGGATAGAATTTTCTTTTGAAGGGATTAGGCTCCATAAATCAAGGGGTAGGCTCCCATAATGGAGGAATGAATGTTCATGATAATGGAGGGAGTGAAGCTTCGACCAAATAATGCCTTCTAGAAGCTTCCAGTTGGGAGAATATTCGACCAGCTGGGCTTCTAGAACTTACTTTTTCGCTCATTTTATCTTTTACGGGGGGCCACAGTTTTAATACACAAAACATGCAGTAGGTACCGCAGTTTTCCTTCACAAAAGGTGTGGTACTGCAGGTAATGGCTAGGAAAAGTGCAAGATTAGGTTTTTTATGATTTTTATGAGCTTTTCTCCAAATCCAAGACTTGGTTTAGGAACTTTGGGGTTTTTGACTTCTAAGGGAGCATGATATAGGTGTTGATAGACCCATATGAATAGCTAAATGTCATGGGGACAAATTTTAGTGTAACAGTGTTGTCATACTTATGGGTTGGTTGTGGAGATTAATATTGACAGAGAGAGCGACTTTTACTTGTGAAATCTTCCTTAAGTTGTGTGCTATGAGATTATGAACTAGTCGGGATGATTTATCTTGAGAGAGAATGAAAATTACCTCCCTAGCTAATAGGGCATGTTGAAAAATAAGCATCTATGGTCGGTATTTTCATTGGAAATTAATGGATAAAATTCAAATTTTCATGTTTGACCAAGTTGACCTCAAGAAGGACAAGTTGGCCCCACATGTGTGAAAATCCACCTCTCATGAAACATATAAATAAGGCATCTTTGGACTTGATTTGCACCATCTCATCACACAAAAAATTTGATTTAAAATTACAAGAATCTCTCACACATGCGAAGGAAGACACTATAATCTCTGACCAAAATTTACTTTCTGCTTTTGACTACATTAACTAGAATTGACTCATCCCTCTTCTGCTATTTTACCGAAATGTTTTGGAGACCGAATAAAGTCTATGGAATATTTGACTATGATTGACCAAGTTTCGAAAATGTTTACTTTGTGATCTGTGTTGAATTTTGGCATTGAATTTCTGTGTTGACCTACAATTTGACTTGAGTTATACATGTAATATTCCCAATTAGCTTTCAGCTAGTTGGAATATTAATTTTTGTTTTTACTTCTTAGTTAGAAGAAGAAGAGGGTAGGGAGGCCCATAAATCTCCTTAGTAGGAATAAAATCACCCCTAATGTGAATGGGGGTCATCTAAGTAGCTGGATTAAGCACTGTTATGTGTGAAAAGGGGATGGAGCATGTGGACTGGGTCAACTTTGACCAAATCAACAACACTGGTATGGAGGGAGTGAACATTCATTAAGGGACTGTGCAGTTTTGGAAGGAGATTACTTGCATGGAAGTAGTGGCTTTAATGAGTGGGGCCAAGGGTGAGGAAGCTCACCAAGCATATAAGGAAGGGGATGGTAGCCATAGAAGGTATGATTGATTATTATTTTGTTTATGGTTTGTTATGACTTGTTGCTCTCTTCAGTTGTTTAGTGGAGACTGCAATGTTGTTTAGCACAAGGGTGTTCTGAGCGGGAATCCCACCTTCATCCTCGGGGTACTTCGAGTGCCCACTCAGGAGAATTTATTGGGCTACATTTCCACATTCTAGCATCACGCCAAGCTACAAATTTCTTCTACAACGCAGTTTCTACTTAGGGTTGTGTTGTGTTGCAGGGCGCAGCAGTGGAGGATTGGATTGGGCCATTTCTGAGCTAGTTTTCAGTGGAGGAAGGATTCCTTCCATTGAGAGGCCAGTAAAGAAGGTCCTTGGGAATCATTCTAGAATTTGGCACTAGGAAAAGTTTTTATTATCCCCTACAGCGCAGTTTCAGTCTTGGACTGCGTTATTTTAGGGAGGAGTTGCAGGGGTATTTTCAGTGCATGATTTGGGGAGTTAGATCTTCAGTGGAGGGATCAGCCTTTCACCCAAAGATTCTATTGGAGGAGAGCCACATATTTCTACATCATCTTCATCCATATCTTCCCAGTTTTTTTTCTGCAGTGAAACTTCAACCCTAGGGTTGTAGTTCACTATTTTGTTTTGATTTATTTTTGGAAACCCTCTTGGGTTGTCTATGAAAAGTGATATAGAGCCTTGATCTTGATGTATAACAGATTTTGAGGCATATATCAGTTTTTATATATCATTGTATGATTTCAATAGCAGTTATTCTCATTAGGACTGTGCTGTAGCAGCTCTTTAGCATTTTGTATATTGGAAGCATCTCACTTTTGATAGGGTTTGATCATTGGAGGCTTGTCAGCTTATGTTGTATGATTTGTGCCTCAGTATATTGCACTTATTTGATATTGATATGATTAATAAAATGGCTCCATATTGGTCTCATATCTTGATGTAATGTTATTCAATATTTTCTTCCATTTGTATGTGCTATATTGTTTCTTTTCCTATTTTGGAACATTACAGTTATATCAGAGCATAATATTGGCTCATCCTATGCATTTTAGCCAATATGTCATCAGAAGAATGAGATCCTCTCACATATAGAGAGAAGAGGTATCTCAGAAGAAACTGGAGATATGATTATTCAGATGATAGAGAAGACAAGGGAAAAAATTTCTTATCAGGAGGAGATGAGGAGAAGGAGTATCCCAAGCTTCTTATTCAAACCATGCAAGATATTGCAAGAGAAATCAAGGATATGAGGATGGTGTTATCACCAAAATAGGACCCTGATAGGCTACTAATCAGACTACCTCAGTGTAACTATTTCAAACCAATATTTTAGTTGAGGCTTAGCCTCCTCAGCCTGAGAGGGCTCTCTCAAGGGTTAATGATTTTGTATAAAGATAGATGGCTAACTCTATGGTTTGTGGTTTTGTATGTTTGCAGGTTGAAAGATGAAGAAAAGCTACCATTGGAATATGGAGTCAGTGATATGGATAAGATAGCAAAATAGTTCTTCTTACAAAACTAAGGCTTGTATATACTTCAATGAAAGGATGACACATTCAGGAAAGTCTCAATATCTTAAGATTCAAAGGAAGTCAGAGCATGAGTGTATGAATTCTGAGTAATGATACCTTAATACAGTGAAAGGAAAGTATTTAATGGATATTTACCCAAGCTTAGCACTTAAAGGAAGTTATAGCATGAATGACCATGAATTCTGAGTAATAAGTATCATACATTGAATAAACCATCCACATATAGGACCCAAGAACTCAATTTACCATAAATTAACACTTAAAGGAAGTCAGAGCATGTTCCCATGAATTCTAAGTAATAAGCATCAAAACTACGGAAGTAAAATACATGATAGAAGATAAATCTCACTGAAGTACACTAAGAATCTCAGCTTCAGAAAAGTTAAACTGCTTTTGTATATATCACAGTTCCTTCACAACATAAAGCAGTAGTTTGCCAAAAAAGTCTTCAACCCGCTTTGAATTTGACCTCATGCTTGATATATAGCATTTAAAACCTTGGATTCTCTCATCCTACTTGAGGATAATTTGAAGTTGCTAGCTTGACACCTATCAACTACTAAAACAAACTATTAATTACATGTGACAGTTAAACTGTCTCTTCTAGAGTCCTAATACAATTAGGATTAAAAATATTTATTATGACTAAAACAACCTTATCTAGGAATTAAATAATTTCTTTGACACCTATAACTCCATTAATTCGAATTTTATGAAGCCTTTAACCTTGTTGTTGAACTGTAATGATTTTCTTCTTAGCTGCCCTGAAAAATAGGAACATTTTCCCTACAAAATAGGTGTACTGCTTCATTTATGTTTCTTCACAACATCTGCTAACCAATTTGTGCTCAAAAAATGTGGCAAAGTCATATTAAAATCTTGTGACTTTCTTCCTCCCAGTTGTGCCCAAAACAATCCTTTGAAGAAGTGCCAAACACTATTAACATTACTGCGCTACGAAACTATCTGCTGTTTTCGTAGCGCGGAACTTCACCTTTGAAAACTACATTTAAAACCTTCAATTTTCTATGTTTTGCCATTGGATATTCACTTTTGGTAATTATACATCTTTCAGTAGCATCAAGGTTTTTAAAAAATTCCCTTTCACCCTTTGAAAACTTGCAAACTCGATCAAACTGCATCCTACAACAATTTCGTAGCATGCTACGAAACTGCTGTGCATGACACCTACAACAGAATTTTTTCAAAAATATCAGTTTTTAAAAATTATTTCACTTATTCCATGATGTATTCAAGCTTTAATGATCAATCATAAGTCATATTTTAAATAATTTCAATAAATAAAGTCCTTCTCCACAACAAAATTGCATCAACAAATTGTAACTTACTGTTTTGTTCTAGCTGAAAAATAAGTGTTGGGACAGAGCTTCTATATCCTCATAAAATATTTATTTTTCAAAACTAAAGGAGGCTTTTGGATACCAATATATTATGAACAAAAACATCTCTTGGGTTTTTTCAATACCTCCCCTACTGCCCAGAAAATATCTTTGAACATCAGGTGTAAACTGGAAAATTCTAATTTCTGAAACTATGGCTTCAAAGAAAGCCTTGTATCTCCCAACTAGTAACACTTATTAAAAAATTGAGATAGGTTATTGTAGATCGAGATTTTAGGAAGATAAACTCCTTCATAATTCCAAAATAATTTTTCATGTGGCCAAAAACGGATCTTGAAAAAGACTACTAAAACCAGAAAACAGAGTTTTTCTCTGAATGACTTTTCACAATTTCGTAGCGCAAGTTAAACCATAAATTTATCCCACCTCATAATTAATTTGAATAAAATGAAAGAGTTTTTTTTATTTCAGTATGTTAGGAAGAAAAACCTCTTTCCTTTTTTAAAAATTAGTTTTCAGTTGCTCAGGAACCCCTCTGGAAGGTGACCACTAAAAGCAGAAAAACAGGGTTTTTTGCTTGAAAAAAGGTCGTTTCAGCCATTTTGTAGCACGTTACAAAAACAACAGTGTTTTCGTAGTGAAAAAGTGTCTGCACTATGAAAACATGATTTTGTTGCTAATTCCAAAAAAAAAAATCAAAATGACTTGAGATATGACTTCTAAACACAAGGTGATACTTCCAAGACATGGAATAAGGTTGTCAAACTTTGTTTGGAAATGAAATATGACCTTAAATACTTCTAACCCTATGACCTAACCCTTTAAGCATGAAATGACCTAGAGACCTTTAACACCATGACTAGAACAAGGGTTTCGAAATGATAATGACACTATTGAGACTCTAATCCTATCACTTATCCCTTTAAGCATGTGATGACTCAAAACCTATTATAAGACCATGACTAGAAACAAGATAAAATTTTCAAAGTTTAGAAAAAAAAAATTGGGGTGATAACAGTGGCTCCACTAGGGATAGTATGCCCTCTGTGGTATGCTAAGAACTAGTAGCTCCAGTGCTACAATCCATTTCTTTAAAAAGTAAAAACTTTGAAATTCTTCCCAATCTACTTCAAACTATAACTAGTAAAAATGCTCAGTCAACCTTGAGCTTATTTGCATCTTCCTACCTACCCTTTTAGCTGAAATATCCATTTGTAGCTCAAGGAACATGAAACATCCAATGAAGCCAATCAATTTTATTTTCTGATATTTGAGGCTCTGAACTGCATTCGACCTCAAAATAACCATGATAGTTAGATGACCAAAACAACTTATAATGTATCTGATCTTCATCATGAAAATGAAAATGAAATACTGGTGTGCAAAGCTTTGCCATGTATTCAACTATAGGGTCAAAGAAGGCATGGTAGTTTGATGATCATCATGACATTCTATATATTCAGACAACTAATTCTCAGCCACACAAGATTCCTTTGATATGTTATCCAACTGCTTTTCTAAATGACTCCCACAGACAGTGTAGTTTTCCTCATTATTATGATCATTCTTTGAAGTAGGCTGCTGCAAAGTATGACATAAGTAATCAACCTTTTCCTGTACGTGAGGTTTGTAGCAAGTAATTTCCAATATTTCCTCTTGCTGTTTGAAATGATTCTCATACTCATGATGATCAAAGGATTGACCAACCTGCTGCAAATTTTCTTCAAATTCAGAGGATGTGTCATAATTTTCATAAGTAAACTCTTGCTGGGTTTCATTTTCATCTAAGGGAGATATTATCCTTTCTTCTTGGTGTTCTTCTTATTGATGAAAGATATTGTTATGAAGGGCTTATAAAAATTCCTCATCCATAAAATCATCATCTTCATAACAATTCTCCAAATATTCAATAAATTTATCAGATTGTTTATAGCATTCTTTAACCATCAATAAAGAGGGATGACACTCTTTATACATCTCATAGAATTCATCATGAAAGTTAGCAAGAGAATATAATGAACCATTTTCTAAACCTTTATACCAAGACCATGTTTTTCCTTCTAGAGTAGTCATAAACATCTTCATAAGACAGTCTTTAGGGATCTGAACCTTAAAACTATGTACATGCAGATGAAACCTAACCAAATGAAGAGAAACATTGTCTTTCTTTTCATATTTGAATATTGGAAGATCATCTAACCAATCAAAATTTGGCATAGGACTTGGAAAACCAGGGATATGAGACCAATTCATAGGAGCATACCTGGCATTCATTCTTGCAATGGAACTCGTCTTGAAAATTCATCTAGCAACTGATCTTTTAGCAATGGAGTCACCTTCCAATTTTTTGTTTGATGTGTGGAGTCGCCAAGGTAGTTTTGCAGCCTCGAACAGATTCTGAGCTCCTGCTACCTTCAAGAGTTCAGCTTCATAATTTTTGGGAGATGTATATCTTCAGACTCCCTACAGACACACCAAAATGTTATCACCAAAATAGGACCCTAATAGGCTGTTGATCAGACTACCTCAGTGTAACTATTTCAAACCAATCTTTTAGCTGACGCTTAGCCTCCTCAGCCCGAGAGGGATCTTTCAAGGGTTAATGATTTTGTATAAAGATATATGGCTAACTCTATGGTTTGTGGTTTTGTATGTTTTCAGGTTGAAAGAAGAATACAAGCTACCATTGGGCTATGGAGTCAGTGATAGGGATAAGATAACAAAATAGCTCTTGTGACAAAATTGAGGCTTGTATATACTTCAATGAAAGGATGACACATTCAGGAAAGTCTCAATATCTTAAGGTTCAAAGGAAGTCAGAGCATGAGTGCATGAATTCTGAGTAATGATACCTTAAGAAAGTGAAAGGAAAGTATTTAACAGATATTTAACCAAGCTTAGCACTTAAAGGAATTCAGAGCATGAATGACCATGAATTCTGAGTAATAAGTATCAAATTGAATAAACCATCCACATATAGGACCTAAGAACTCAATCACCGTAAATTAACACTTAAAGGAAGTCAGAGCATGTTCCCATGAATTTTGAGTAATAAGCATCAAAACTATGGAAGTAAAACACATGATAGAAGATAAAGCTCACTGAAGTACACTAAGAATCTCAGCTTCAAAAAAGTTAAACTGCTTCTGTATATATCACAGTTCCTTCACAACATAAAGCAACAATTTTCCAAAAAAGTATTCAACCCCCTTTGAATTCGACCTCATGCTTGATATATAGCATTTACAACCTTGTATTCTCTCATCCTACTTGAGGATAATTCGAATTTTCTAGCTTGACACCTATCAACTACTAAAACAAACTATTAATTACATGTGACAGTTAAACTGTCTCTTCTAGAGTCCTAATACAATTAGGAGTAAAACTCTTTATTATGACTAAAAAATCCTTATCTAGGAATTAAATACTTTCTTTGACACATATAACTCCATGAATTTGAATTTGATGAAGCCTTTAACCTTGCTGTTGAACTGTAACGATTTGCTTCTTATCTGCCCTGAAAAATAGGAACATGTTCCCTGCAAAATAGGTGTACTGCTTCATTTATGTTTCTTCACAACATCTGCTGACCAATTTGTGCTCAAAACATGTGGCAAAGTAATATTAAACTCTTGTGACGTTGTCCTCCCAGCTATGCCCAAAACAAACCTTTGAAGAAGTGCCAAACACTATTAACATTACTGCGCTATGAAACTATCTGATGTTTTCATCGCGCAGAACTTCACCTTTGAAAACTACATCTAAAACCTTCAATTTTCTATTTTTTTCCATTAGATATTGACTTTTGGTCATTATACATCCTTTAGTAGCATCAAGGTTTTAAAAACATTCCATTTCACTCTTTTTAAACTTGCAAACTCGATCAAAATGCATCCTATAGCAGTTTCGTAGCGCGCTACGAAATTGCTGTGCATGACACCTACAACAGAATTTTTTCTAAAATCTCAGTTTTTAAAACTTCTTGCACTTCTTACATGATGTCTTCAAGCTTTAGTGATCAATCATAAGTCATATTTGAAATACTTTCAATAAATAAAGTCCTTCTCCACAACAAAACTGCATCAAGAAATTGTAACTTACTATTATGTTCTAGCTGAAAAATAGGTGTTGGCACAGAGCTTCTATATCCTCATAAAAAATGTATTTTTAAAAACTGAAGGATAATTTTGGAGACCACTCTGTTCTTAACAAAAACCTCTCTTGGGTTTTTTCAATACCTCCCCTACTACCCAGAAAATGTCTTTGAACATCAAGTGTAAACTGGAAAATTTTGATTTCTGAAACTATGGCTTCAAATAAAGCCTTGTATCTCCCAACTGGTAACACTTATTAAAAAAATGAGATAGTTTATTGTAGATCGAGAGTTTATGAAGAGAAACCTCCTTCATAATTCCAAAATACGTTTGCATGTGGCCCGAAACGGATCTTGAAAAAGACTGCTAAAACCAGAAAACATAGTTTTTCTCTGAATGACTTTCAGTAGTTTCGTAGTGCACGTTCAACCATCAAGTTATCCTACCTCATAATGAATTTGAAGAAAATGAAAGAGTTTTTTGTAGTTCAATATGTTAGGAAGAAAAACCTCTTTCATTTTTCAAAAATTCGTTTTCCGTTGCTCAGGAACCCCTCTGGAAGGTGACCACTAAAAGCAGAAAAATAAGGTTTTTTGCTGGAAAAAAGGTTGTTTCAGCCATTTCGTAGCATGCTACGAAAACAACAGTGTTTTCGTAGTGAAAATCTGTCTGTGCTATGAAAACACGATTTTGTTGCTAATTCCAAAAAAAAAAAATCAAAATGACTTGAGATATGACTTCTAAACACAAGGTGAGACTTCCAAGACATGGAATAAGGTTGTCAAACTTTGTTTGGAAATGAAATATGACCTTAAAGACTTCTAACCCTATGACCTAACCCTTTAAGCATGAAACGACCTAGAGACCTTTAACACCATGACTAGAGCAAGGGTTTGGAAATGAGAATGACACTATTGAGACTCTAATCCTATCATTTATCCCTTTAAGCATGTGATGACTGAAAACCTATTATAAGACCATGACTAGAAACAAGGAAAAAATTTCAAAGTTTAGAAATTTGTTTTTTGGGGTGATAACAAATAGATAGACACAAATAATCCCCTAAAGGGTTTCTACATGGAGAATTCTCTAGCATTTCACATCACTAGAATGATCAACCAGTGGAGAAGCAGGTTCCCAACGCTCTACAATGCCTACATTTTAGGAGTGAGAAATGGAGGGTTTCAAGGAAAAGAAACTCTTGAAGACTACTTTCTTGAGTATGAGTCACAATCTCAGATATTCAAAGATCATTTAAGCTTCCAATATTTTTTTCAGATCAAGGACAATAGGAGACCCTGACATCACAATAGAGGTCGAGGATTCATACAGAACCATGATCTTTACCAGACTATGGGCAGATTTTTCTTACCCCCTTTTGATGGGTCATCCAAATGCACTGCCAAATCATGGGTAGAAAATCTAGACATCTACTTCCAGTTGAACCAAGTACTAGAGATGGAAGCCATCAAAATAGCAGCGCCGCACCTTGAGGGTAAGGCACATGATTGGTGGTTTCATGGTATTTCTACATTGGGGCATGAAAATGTGATTGCATATTCATAGTTCACAAGCAGGTTGGCGGAGAGGTTTGATAAAAGAGATCCAGAGGCACCTTTCATTGGGCTAGCTAAGCTCAAATAATCAGGTAATCCAGAAACTCACATTTTTGAATTTATAAAAATTTCTATCATGGTTTCTGATTTATCTGTAGCTAGGAAGTTCTATTTGTTTATTGATTGGATAGCATAACCTCTACATGGGTTGGTTAAATCAACCAAACCCACTACCCTTCAAGATGCCATTGAAAGGGCTAGAGATCTACAAGATGCCTTGCCAAGAAAAAGTCAACATTCCAGCAAAATCCCACTTTTCCATCAAAGGGAAAAGATGAGAAGGCTCATCCTTCAAAGGAGAGCCAAAAAAAATACCTCTTAGTGATGATGTCCGAAGAGAAATGAGGAGAAGAAATATTTTCTTCACATGCCAAGAATCATGGGCACCTGGACATAGATGTGCAGCAGGGAAGGCACACTATATAGATGTATTTTCTAATGATGAGGAGGAAGAAGAAGAGGAACCAGAAGGAGGTCACAGTGCTGGGATAGAAAGAAAGGATCCACCACCACCAGGAGGTGGGAATGGAGCATTTTATCCCGTTGGAGGGGCCCTTGCATCACTGAGAGGAGTACCCAAGTACTTGACCTTGATATTTCGAGGTTTCATTCAGGATTAGAGGGTTTTAGTGTTGATTGATAGTGGGGCTACCCACAAATTTATTGATGCCCAGTTAGTGAAGAGGAGGGAAATGCCCACTGATGATATTGAGGGATTTTTAGTTTTGGTCCCAGGAGCTAGAACTATGTATTGCATGCATTATGTTCCATCTTTATCTGTCACCACGGGGACATATACATTGAATGATCACTTTTTTGTGGTTGAAATACCTGACATTAATGTGATATTGGGTGTGCAATGGTTGATTACTTTGGGGAAATTCACCACATATTGGGAGACTTTATAGATGGAGTGGATAGATGGAAATAGTGGCAAACAACAGATGATTAGGGGCATGCACACTTATCCCTCTCAGAAATATTCTACATAGAAAACAAAGCCAGATTTGCGCAGTGGAAGAAAGGACCTAATAGTCCTATCAGTTATGCAGATGATTTTGGCCCATGACACATTACTATCTAGAGGCATTACACCTAGAAGTCCACCTTATCAAGAGTTGATGAGGGATGTATCACAACAAGTTGCACCACTCATAGATCCAAGAGGAGTGGAAACCTTGGGATGACTTGACACAATGCAGAGAGTCTTGGGTAGGCTCAAGGAGGAGGGAGAAATTCTCCCAATATCAGTATTACCCACTCTCACCCCACATCTTGCACTAAGAGAGAATGCTTCTGGGATAGAGGATGGCACCATCATGGTGCAAGGAGACCACTCCATGACTATGGAGAATCATTAGATAATTCCACATAGGGAGAAATCTTCCACATATGGTAGAGGTTGGTGGCCACTCATGCATACATTGGCCAAAATCAGGAGGTTTTTGAGGGGTGACAACTTCTTATAGAAGGCTAACCTCCAAATATTTCAACCTTTGCTTCAGCATGAGTAGCCATAGGAGAAGCAGCAGAGGGAGGATAGCAGCATCCCAGTATGTGACTTTGGCATAGGAGATGTAAAATAAGGGGGAAGTCCCATACTAAGTGCTTTACCTGGTAGATCAAAAGCGCTGTCACTATGGAGTATAGATCCTTATTGGATATCCCAACTGTTGGTGGAATACTCCAAGGATCTCTTTTCATGCAGGATACTTGATGGCCATTTATCAGATGAGAGATATTCAGTGAGAGATGGGATCATCTACTATCAGAGTAGAATCTTCTTGACTAGAGCATCTAAGCTCATGGAGAAGCTCCTACGTGCAGCACATGAGAATTTTCTCTTTAGCCACACTTATTCCATGAAAGCATATCATACTATCATGGAGGGATTCACTTGGGAAGTTGCCTTTGATGAGGAGATACATTAGCATATCAGGAGATGCATGGATTATTTGGAGATTGAGGAGAGACATAACTCTTTGATAGAGTTATCACAACACTTTTTTTCTCATTGGGAATGAGAGGAGACCCATATATGAGACACTCCACTATATTGCTCAAGGTTTATGGTAAGGATCATGTTTTTGTGCATAATGATTTACTAGATGAGTAATTTCATTCCTTTACCATTCATGTACATCTCATTTCTCCAAGATGGAGCACTCTTTATTATAAATTTCATGGTCCACTTGGGGCCATAAGCAATGATGAGCATGTCCACTCCCAACGAGATTTTAGGGAGATGATATATTATCTAGGGTGTACTCCATTGGCACCAAATTTCATTCACCTTATCCAAACATGTGAGAAGATTGTGGCAGCAAACAAGTGGTGGGGAAACCACTTACTATATCATGTTCTGAGGTAGTCAGGAGACATACTGCGTTGGTTCCACATGTGGGACTATGATCCTCCTCTGGTATTTCGTATGGTAGCCAATGTATCTTTTTTTTTATCCCATATATTTATGATGTTATTATCATTGTTGTGGCCATGTTTGGAGGGATGAAACATGGATTGAATGTGCCCCTTGGGAGTGATATTATCCACATTTCTTATGCTTCATGCTTTAGGGAGAAAATTGAGCATCACATGATTGCTACATTAGACCTCTGGTGCCCCTTGGGAGATGCATCTCATGGATACTTGGGAGGAGCATTTCAGGGATGGATTGACTGGAGGACACTTGGGTCATGAGGAGAGCTTATCACATGGAGGTGTCACAAGGGAAGGAGGAGAAGGGTTGCAACACTCACGTTTACAGTTGCTTAAGGACAAGCAACATTTGGGAGGGGAGGGATGTAATGTTCCCAATTAGCTTTCAACTAGTTGGAATATTAGTTTTTGTTTTTACTTCTTAGTTAGAAGAATAAGGGAGGCCCATAAATCTCCTTAGTAGGAATAAAATATCTCCTAATGTGAATGGGGTTCATATAAGTTGCTAGATTAAGCACCATTATGTGTGAAAAGGGGATGGAGCATGTGGACTCGGTCAACTTTGACCAAATCAACAAAGCTGATATGGAGGGAGCGGATATTCATTAAGGGGCAACACAGTTTTGGAAGGATATTCCTTGCATGGAAGTAGTGGATTTAATGAGT
The DNA here is from genome assembly GCA_034641835.2 of Pinus albicaulis. Taxonomy (NCBI): domain Eukaryota; kingdom Viridiplantae; phylum Streptophyta; class Pinopsida; order Pinales; family Pinaceae; genus Pinus; species Pinus albicaulis. The sequence goes on from CM076578.1 coordinate 1,282,493,800, forward strand.
GGGGCCAAGGTTGAGGAAGCTCACCAAGCATATAAGGAAGGGGATAGCAGCCATAGAATGCATGATTGATTATTATTTTGTTTATGGTCTATTATCTCTTGTTGCTCTCTTCAGTTGTTTAGCAGAGACTGCAATGTTGTTTAGCACAAGGGTGTTCCCGAGCGGGATCCCACCTTCATGCTAGGGGGACTTTGAGTGCACACTCAAGAGAATTTATTGGGCTACATTTCCACATTCTGGCATCACACCAAGCTACAACTTTCCTCTACAGCACAGTTTCGGCTTAGGGTTGTGTTATGTTGTAGGGTGCAGTAGTGGAGGATTGAATTGGACCATTTCTAAGTTAGTTTTTAGTGGAGGAAGGATTCCTTCCATTGGGAGGCTAGTAAAGAAGGTCATTGAAAATTATTGCAGCATTTGGCACTAGGCCAAGTTATTATTATCCCCTACAACACAATTTCAATCTTGGACTGCGTTATTTTAGGGAGGATTTGCAAGGGCGTTTTCAGTGCATGATTTGGGGAGTTAGACCTTCAGTGGAGGGATCAGCCTTTCAGCTATAGAGTCTATTGGAGGAGAGACACATATTTATACATCAGCTTAAGCCATATCTTCCCAGCTATTTTGCTGTAGTGAAACTTCAGCCCTAGGGTTTCATTTCACTATTGTATTTTGATTTATTTCCGGAAACCCTCTTGGGTTGTCTAGGAAAAGTGATATAGAGCCTTGATATTTATGTATAGCATCTTTAGGCATATATAAGTTGTTATGTATCATTATATTATTTCAGTAGAAATTATTCTCATTAGGACTGTGTTGTAGAAGCTCTCTGGAATTTTGTATATTAGCAACATCTCACTTTTGAGAGGGTTTGATCATTGGAGGCTTGTTTTCTTATGTTGTATGATTTGTGCCTCAATATATTGCACTTATTTGTTGCTGATATGATTAATAAAATGGCTCCATATTGGTCTCATAACTTGATGTAAAGTTATTCACTGATGTCTTCCATGTTTATGTGCTATATTGTTGCTTTTCCTATTTTGGTTACACTACAAGACAAATTTTGACCTGTTTACGTGACTTTGACTCTGGAAAATATCATTATGGTTTATCTCTCATTTTAATCTGTTTTGACTTGGATATTTTGGATGGTAAATGGTTGAAATTTGATTGGTTATTGTAAAAATGGGAAATGGACATAATTATCTCTCATAAGGAAATATTGTTCAATTTTCCCCTTGTGGTTTTTTCCCTGTTTGTGAGCCTAATTTTTGGTATCTCTTGTCTCTTGCTTATTGATTATTGTGATCTCTATATTTCTATATTTATAAAATTAATGTTTGAATTTTTTCATGTATATTTACTTAATGATTGGAATGCAAAAGAAGATTGAGTATATCATTAGAAGTAGTTATCAATTTTGAAAAACTATTCTAGTCTTGTTTTCACAAGAAAAACAATAATATATTCATTGTCCTCAATGCATGATACATATACATGTATGTACAATATATCATTAAAAAATATTCAATTAATTTTCCCTTATTACATCTTCCTGGTCCTATGTAGCCTCATTAGGACCGAACAAGGTCCAGTGTACATTTACCATGCTGATAATTTGATTCCAGAGAATTATGACCGTCCTATCCAAAATATGTATTGATTAGACCTGGAAATATCCTTTTGGTTCCACCTAGATCATATGCCAATAAATAAGTGATGAGTACTAGGAATATATGTTTTAATTAAAGACACATGAAATGCATCATGAGTGTGCGCAAATGTAGGAAATGTAATCCCATATGCAATGCAACTGGTCCTCTCAAGGATCTCAAATGGTCCACTGTAACATGCTACTAGTTTGGCATTACTTCCTAATTTCACTTAGCTCTTTCACGATTAAAATTTTAAGAAAAAATGACCCCTAATTTTAAATTCTCTATGAATTCTATGCTTATCCACATAGTGTTTCTTCCTTTCTTGGGCATCTTTCATATTCTACCTGATTTTTACAACTTCTTGTTCCATTTCCTTGACCAATTACGTTCCAACCATAATTTTTCCATAGGATTACTCCAACTCACAATATTATTAGACCTCCTACCATACAAGGCCTCAAATGGGCTCATTTTCAATCATTCTTGATACACATTGTCATACGCGAACTATACCAAATGCAGATAGTCCTCCCATTTGGATGGTTTATCCATCACGTACATTTATAGCATATAATCAATTATTTTATCAATCCACTCTATGTGATATGTTGTGCTAAAATTAAAATTGGTACCTAACCCTTTAAATAATCCCATCCAACAATTATACATTTACTTTGGATCTCTATCTGAATTAATTTCCTTACACATGCCATGTAGCTTGGAAACTTCTCTCATATAAATATTAGTTATATTAGTTTCTTTATACATTTATTTCATTCAAATTAAATGAGAAGCTCTGGTGATTTTATCAACCACCGCCATAATTTCATCACGCCCTTTTGTGTCTTAGGAAAATTACTAATGAAATCAATCGACACAATGTCCCACTACCACTCTGGAATGTGTATGGGATGCAGTGAGCCTGTTGGGTTCTTGTGCTCAAACTTAACTCTCTAACATTCTAAAATTTATGTTATGTAATTTTCCACATCCTTCTTCAATCGAAGCCAAAAATAGTGCTTTTTTTATTGCTGTAATGGTTTTCTAATATCCCAGGTGTCCCACATAAGGCACCCTATGAATTTCCTTCATAATCAAATATTCACATCCTACACATATGACACAAATATATGACCTCTATAAAGAATAAATTCATCTTACATGAGCTCTTAATTCATATACTATGGTTTCTTTTCTTCGTGTTGCAAACTCTTCTTGATGGCCAAATATTGTCGATCTAAACTCCCAACTTATATAACTTTGGTTACTATATTTTCCTTGCACACACTTATTTTTGAATCATGTATCAAGTGCACCAACCACCTTATTTTATTTTCCCTTAATATACTTATTTTCAATGGAGTACTCAACTAGCAATTCCAACCATCTAATTTGTCGAACATATAAATTTGGTTGTTCAAATAAATTTCGTAGCCCATAATGATCAATATGCAATTCAAATATTTGGCCCATGAGGTAATGTCTCCACATTTTGAGAGCATGGATTATAGCTTCTAACTCCAATTCATTGGTAACATAATTCCTTTCATGCTCTTTTAATTTTTTGGACTCATAACATATTACATTCCCATTCTGCATGGGCAATCCTCCCAGTCCTTCCTTACATGCATCTATGATTATGAGAAAATCCTTATTTAGATCTGAAAATTTTAATACTTGAGCTATGGTCAACAAAGACTTTAAATGCTAAAAGGCTTTTTCACACTTAGGTGACCATTCAAATTTTACACCCTTTCTCTACAATGAAGTAATAGGATGTGTTATCCTAGAAAACTCTTCAATAAATCTCTTATAATAACTAGTTATGCCCATAAATCACCTCACCTCTGTTACATTTTTAGGTGTCAACCATTCTCTGATGGCCTTAATTTTCTCTGGGTCCGCAATTATTCCATATTTTGAGATAATGTGACCTAAGTAATGTATTATCCCCTAGTAAAATGAGAATTTATTCAACTTAGATATAGTTCATGCTCCCTGAGTACTTGGAGAACCAACCTTCGATGTTGTGTGTGCTCCTCTTCTGATTTAGAAAATGCCAAAATATCATCTATAAAAATAATAAAGAGCTTGTCTAGATATTCTCTGAAAACACCATTCATTAAGCACATAAAAATTCCTGGTTCATTGGAAAATCCAAAAGGCACCACTACAAACTCATAATGTCCATAACAAGTTTGAAATTTTTTTTTGTTGATATCCTCCTCCTTAATCCACAGTTGGTGATATCCTGATCTCAAGTCAATTTTCAAACATATATTAGCTCCTCAAAGTTGATCAAATAAATCATCTATCCTCGAAAATAGGTATTTATTTTTAATGGAAATTTTATTTAATTATCACAAGTAAATACACAGCTGCAATGTACCATCCTTCATTTTAACAAACAAAATTGGAGCACCCTAAGGTGATGCACTGAGGCGTATATATCCTTTCTTTAACAATGCCTCTAAACGCATCTGCAATTCTCTAAGTTCTAGAGTACTAATTATGTAAGGTGATTTTGATACTAAAACAAGTTCTGCTACCAAATCAACAGATAAATTGATATTCCTCCTTAGAGGCAATCCAATTATCTCAACAAACACATCAAAATATTCCTTTAATACTAGTTAATCTTTCAAATTATTTTGTTGATTCCTATTAGGTTCCTCCATATGAGCTATCAAAATATGGAATCCTTTTCTAAATGTATTCCTTAATTGAAAAATTGATATCTCTCTAATAGATATTGGCCTAGGGACTCCCTGGAACTTCCTTTGTTGGACCCCATCATCAATACATGTAAAGTACTTGTTGTAGAAATCTAGAATCACATGGTGTTTTTCCATCCATTTCATGATGATTAGGCAGTCATAATATCACAATGAAATTATATTCGACTCAACCCTTGTACTCATTTTGTTCATGTAAATAGGATATTCCTTGCACAAATTTGTTGTTTTCCTCTTTAAACATGTGGCTAGTTGTACTAACCATGCTTTGAAATGTTTAGTTTTATTTAAATTAAAATTTACAAATAATTTTAGATCAATGTAACTATGAATAGCTGTTGCATTATTTAAAATATCAATCTCCTAGTTGTTAAGCTTTACTTCATCTTCTATCATATGTGTCTAGTGCTGCATAAATTTTGGACATATCCTTGCCCATATATTCCTCTGCATCCAATGCATGTATGTTATGCACAACCTTGAAATTCCAGCTTAATTAGGATAATCCTTGTATCTATGGTTTCCTTTGCAACCCCAACATTTAATGGCAGAAACTAAAGTTTCTTGTTTGAGAGATCACCCCTTCTATCTCATTAAGGGTAATTATTTTCTACCGGTTTACCTGGGACTTTTTCTTGGAAGGTGCTAGTTTAAACCCTTTCTTCCTTTGTTCCCTAAAATTCCTCTTCTAACTGCCCTAGGTCGTTTGTAGAATTTATTTTCTATTACTCCACTCATACAGTTGCTCCACTTTCTTCATGGCTACTTCTATGGTTTTTGTCTCATTAAACTTAAGCTTATCTCCATAAAAATATGGCAACCCACACACACACTTTTTCATTTTTAATGAAGCTAGCATACCTCAATAGCTTAATAAATTTTTGATCAAACTCCTCCATGGTCATGTTTTCCAACTAGAGTTCAAAGAATTCCTGCATTTTTCACTCATAGTATTATTTTGACAAATATTCACTCTATAAATAATCCTTAAATTTCTTCCATGTAATTTGCCTTTCATCCAAGTGCTTTAATACTTCCTTTAGGTGCTCCCACCATAAATTAGTCTTTCCCTTCAAGTGATTAATTGCAATAATGGATTCCAGATTTGATGAGTATTTGTAAAATTGTAGGTATTTACACATCTCCAACAACCAAGCCTTAGTTTCTCCTTTCTTATGCTCCCCATTGAATGTGGAAGGATTATTTTTTCTAAGCTCCTCTTTTAAATCTTCCCTGTCTGATTTTATTTTTTTCTTTCTAGCTCCTGACACACTAAGGTTTGTACCTAATTATAAGGTGGTGTAAACCCTATTACTTGACCTACTTGTTGAGTGATAATTTTATTAAGAAACACTCCTAGAATAGATTGAGTCCCCAACATTCTTTTCCTTTTGAATTTCTTTATACTTTGTAAAATTTGGTTGTTAATTTTTTATTGCTTCTATACCATCCTCTCACTATCGTCCTTGAGTAATTCCATTCGAATGCTTCCTAATGTATATTTTAAATCCATTTTCTCTGGCCCATCCACCACATCACCATTAGACTATATATCGACATTTACCATGTTAATATTTACATCCATGGCCTCTTCTTCTACACTATAAGTGGTGAGCCCTAGTATTGCACCAAGAGTGTTGTAACTCCCAAGGGCTACTCAAATTTACTTATCAACCATGGGTTCATACAAATTTAGAGGTGATAGTTCTATATGCACAATTTTAGTGCAAGGAGTCACTCCTTGACTGCAAAGGAGTAAGAATTACACATCATAGTTCATTTCAAAGTAAAAGGTTTTGAGTGACGAGATGGCTTCTTAAAGAGTTTGAAATGATTCTTACTCTTTTCAACTTTCATGCATTTGGAAAGTTGTGGAAAGTATAAATTGTATGGATAAATTTGTAGTATAGGGAGTAGATTGTGACAAATTAAAGGTGACAAATATCTGGTACTCAATCTAAGAAATCCTCAATCAGTCACACAACTACAAGGGTGGCCTTTAGAAAAAATCTATTTTATGTAAAGGAAAAAACATTAAGAAAGCAGAATAAATGCATAAATAATTTCATAAATCCTTTATGAAACCTTCACTAACATGCTCTACACAAAATATAGATGATTTGCAGAAAACGAAACAGTAGATAATTACCTATTAGATCCTCTAACAGTTCTCTTACTCATACTTTTCTAGCTGTTGCAACTCATAAATCAGATGAAAGAAATCACAAGAGAAACACACCATACATTAGATAGTCCTTGAAACACAAAATCCTCCAGCATGAAATGCAAAAAGGATTTTTCTTTATTCTGAAAAGTATTCAGTTTGACCAAAATTCAATCCTGAAATGGCATTTACAAATGATATTTATAGAAAGAGAGGCACAAACTCCATTTCTCCTAAAAATAAGGATCCGCTCTTCCTCACATTACATAGGAGTTATAGGACATTAAAGAAATATCCTATTGAAATATAACTAACAGGACATATGTAGATAGTAAGAAGGATGAATGTTCTAACTATGCTGCTGTGCTGGCATGTTGCCTCCTTTTCTGTTGATTTTTCTCTCCGTGACCTTGTCTCTTTAAAACCCATGTGTATTCAAAAGCACTTATCAACCATCGCTTGACATGTCCATATCATTATGAGTCCTTTTCATCCTGTGCTGGCAAGGAAAATGATTTATATTAAGTACGAAATATTAAGATCTGTTTTGGGTGGTATTGGGTAAGAACTCCTGTTGGCTGTGTGTGTGAAGATCCTCAGTCACACTGTGTGCGAAACCCACTAGCCGTGTGCACGCGCTGTGACTTGGGTTGTAACTTGGTTTTGGATGTTAATGAACTCAGAATCTGTTGAATTATCTCCATGTTATCTGAACTAGTTGCAGTTACTATTGAAGTACCTATGTGTTATATGAATTAGTTATGATTGTGTCTTTGGTGTTTGAATTAGCTGCAATTGTGTTATTCTGTAATGATAATTGTTGATGCGCATGTGGATGTAAAGGTGTTGCTAAGATCTTCTTAATAATAGTATCTTTGTTTATGTTTACATGCTATTAAGGGCTCGGTAATAAGCTTGTTTATGTGTGAATCTGATAGATCTCAATGTTATAGGTAAATTTGGGCACCATTCCCAATGACCTAGTTAACAGGGCATCATCTCCAGGACCGATGATCAAGGGTCTATCATTCCCTATAATTTCAGTTGCTATATGCTCTAAGACAGAAAACAAGACAAATAAAACAATACTTTCATCAAGCAAAGGTTTCCATGGTTTTAAGCTTATTGTATAACATATGAGAGCTCACCAACGCAGGCTTTAAGGGGCCTAAGTGCATTGCATATGCAGGTAGCCCCATGCAAGGCTGCTTTGCAAAGCACTTCCTTATATTCAAAGGTGTGTTGGTCACATTGGGAGCAAAATTCTCATTGTTCTGGAATCTCTACTTGGCCAGTGCCTTCTAGAAGAGTTCACATGTGTCAAGCTTCGGATCCAAGTGTCCATTTGACATCTACATGAATGGAAATATGTCTTGTCTATTTTTGGAAAGTTATTGATTGAAAAATAACCTACAGTTCATCTATAAATTGAACACAGATCTAAGTGTTTGAGAAGGAAGAATTTGAGTAGAGAAATGCTCAAGAATTTTCATTTGAGAGTTTGATTTGTGAAGATACTGTTGGAGAGATTTATACGGTGATGAGGATTTGGATCATTGCTGGAAGGGTCACTTCAAATCAGTCATTTGGTTGTAACCTCTCCTTCTATCATCAATAAAGAATACTACTTATTTTTCCCTATATGCATCTATATTGGCTTTGATTTTCCATGTTGCAAGATATTAGTTGATGTATATGGTTTATGCTTTACTGATTTAGCTAACTAACTTGAATAGATATATATATTATTGCATCTTTTGCTGTTTCAGTGTTTTTTCTTGCAAGAAGCATTCATCTCACAAACTGCTTGAATTTGAAGCTGTAGTGGAAGCGACAGAAGGAGCCATTTGCAAGAAACTGAACAAGTAAGCCTCCAATCCTCTCTATGTATTTGTTCTAAGTTAGGAAAAATAGTTATATAGTCTTTCACTTATTGTTCTAGACTAGCACCTGTCTAGGGAAGCATAATTTATCTGTATATTACAATTCTGGCCCAATAAAGTAGCGACTCCACTAGGGAGAATTTCTCTTAGATCTAGGTGTTAGAACCTCTGATTTGCTTTGTTATCCACCCATTAGTTCTTTCACATAAATATTAAACTTTTTCAGAGCTTAATTTGCAAATATAGTGAGTTAAACAGTAGTATTTTTCCTTGTCTACTATGCCCAATGCACCCTTAGAATGGGCACAGTGCTTTGCAGAGCACTATCTCCCTTCCAAGCCTGTGTTGCAGAGCACTGTCTCCCCTTGGAGACTGCTTTAACTCCTAAAAGTGACTAAATTCCCTTCAATTTGACTTTGCAACTTGCTTCAGTTTTGTTTGCTGCTGTGTTCTGAAATTTTCATGCTCAAATGACTAGTGACTCTATATACTTCTTCTCCTTTGACTGAAAACTTGTTCAATGTTATTTTAAAAAAAAATTCTTTATCATTGACAAGTTGATTTCAAAGTATTTTTTATGGTTTCATTAAGAATCATTTTCTTTCGAAATAGGAAATTGTCATAAAATATTGATTTCCTTGATAGGAGAAATTGTTGTTGAAATCCTTGTTTTTCCTTCAAAAGAGAAATTGTTGTTTGTATTCTTCGTTTCTTGAAAGTAAAAAGCATTTGAATTATTGATCTAGTGCACCTAGTTTCTTTTCTGCATTCATAACATTAAGGAAACTGAAAAGAAAAACTTGCATTTGCATGTAGGATTGTGTGTTTTTTGCAAAAGGAGAATTAGGAAATCTGCATTTAGTTTGAGATTCATTGATTTTGTTTTATTCATTGATTTGTTTGCTCTCAAATTATTTTCTCTCTTCCCTTATTAGCTAGGTTCTTCATTGAAAAAGCTGAAAGTGAAAGTTTGTTTATCATTCTTAGCTTGCATTTTAGGAATTTCAAACACATCATCGTGGTGAACCTTTGAAAGGAAAACTGTTAAGCAAGATCAACATAAAATAAATCTCAATTTACTTAACAATGCTTTGGAACCTTAACGATAACATTTAGAAGGTCTAGGCTAGAGACGTGTTCCGACGTCGTAAAACATAGCAGTTGTTGTTAACTTGCATTCGATAAATTCCAAGTGTGATACCTCACTCCACGTATGTAAGTATATCGTAGCTCATCCACGTAATTTTGGGTATATCAGGCAGTGTTACAGTATGATAATTATAATGGGGTCCTCTCACAGTGTGGTTTCACATCAGACAGTGCTAATACGGACTTGGGCCTCCATGTACCTTCGGGTATATTTGTGAGGACAAATTTTAGGTGTTATCCATCCATAGTGAACCAAGTCGGCCGCCTTGAAATTGTGATACGTTGAACATAACATTCAGGGAGATTACCTGCCCGTACTCCTTGGTTCGCCAGGAGGTATTCTGCAGTTCAAAATTTCTTGGTAAACCCTTTTTCCTAGCATTACCCTCTTTTTGTTTATTTGTTTTTGGATAAAATAAATTAGAAATCGTGGACGAACACAATCCTATCCCTCATCGATCACATAGATTAGCTTTAAAACCACCTTTACCATTGGAAGTTACTTCTAGTAGGCGAAGGCGATCACGAACTGCCGAATCAAGTACAATTTGTACCTCTAGTAAAACATCATCTTTTAACCCAGAGTTAGCTAAAATTGTTTCCACACATCCTAGTTCATTTTTTATTGTCGAAATAGAGTCTTCATAGCTACCTGTGGTCACGATCCATTCAATCATTGAGACCATACCTCCTGGACCCGACGTTGTTCAATCACAAATTGATCCAGATCCTGTCTCTTCTTTGCTAGAACATCTGAATCCTAAAGTCGAACAACCGGAATTTGTTCCTACATTGGTCATCCCACAAAGTTCTGTAGCTATTGACACTCCCATATCGCACAGTAAACTGTCTAAAATATATTTTGGGCTTGACGGTGAAGTTCTTCCTCCTGGTTTAATTGTGATTGAAGAAATCCCACAACCTGATACACCTTTAAGTCCAACCCATTTTGGGGGATACCTTTACCTGTACCAGTCTTTTCCTCAATCGTTTCCATCTTATTTTGTTGATCCTATTGCCATTCAATCTCCCATCGATTTTAGAGGGTATACATTTGGTCAAACAACCATGTCTGAACCAGCATCTTCGGTTGGGTCTGTTGTTCGAAACAGTAAACTAGTGAACATGAAAACCAAACTATTCTTGCTGCCAACTAAACACAAAAGAAACTATGCTTAAGGAAATTCAAAATTGCAACAAAATAAATCTAAATCAGATTACATCAATTCATTTTCTGACCCTTCATCATTAGACCAACTATGACTTTCGGAAGTAATCATAAACAACTTGTGTAACTGATATTTAATTTGCAGAAAGTAAACTAATACTAAACCATACACTCATGATTCAATCCCTCGCCATCAGTCCAGCTGTGGCTTTCGGAGGCAACCAAAGATGTCATGCATGATTTAATATATCTAAATTTGCAGAAAAGAAACTAATACTAAACTACACATTTCATAATGTAGTCCCTCACCATCAGTCCAGATGTGGCTTTTGGAGGCAACTGAAGACGCTATGAGCAGCTTAATATATCTAAATTTGCAGAAAAGAAACTAATACTAAACTACACATTTCATAATGCAGTCCCTCACCATCAGTCCAGCTGTGGCTTTCGGAGGCAACTGAAGACGCTATGACCAGCTTAATATATCTAAATTTAACTACTGAATCAGATAAGCAAAACTGAAATGTACAAAGCAAGACTGAAGTTAAACAAAAGCTATGAAAAGAAAACTAGCAGCAGAACAATGTTAGTAAAAGAAACTAATAATAAACTACACATTTCATAATGCAGTCCCTCACCATCAGTCCAGCTGTGGCTTTCGGAGGCAACTGAAGACGCTATGAGCAGCTTAATATATCTAAATTTAACTACTGAATCAGATAAGCAAAACTGAAATGTACAAAGTAAGACTGAAGTTAAACAAAAGCTATGAAAAGAAAACTAGCAGCAGAACAATGTTAGTTTCATGTCATTAGTCAAAATACTATGAAAATGCCCGGGCTGTCTATCTAAAACCTGCACAAGAAAACTGATCAGTGATTAACAATCATAAAACATGAAAGACAGAAATGAAATGGAAATTATGGAAATGTATAAACAGAAATGAAACAACTACAAAGTATGAACATATGATGGATTATGATACAATGACTTTTAAAGAAATGAAATGAGAAATGTACACTAATACACAAAACCTTAGCTGAGCAGGGGCCCTCTACACAGCCTTGGTAACGATCCTCAAACACGAATTAAGTTGAAAAACAGAGTCTTCTCACATTAAAAAGCAGTTCATTACAGAATGGTAGTGTTACGGCTCAAGAGCAGCGTAATCACTACAAAGCAGACTAAAAGATAACAGAGTTTATTCACGAACATCAACTATCAACTAACAACTAACAACTAACTTTATGTGCGTATGCAAACGCTCTATATATAACAATAAACTGTAACTGTCTCCTAAAGTTCATGATGGCAGAGAGCACGTAGACCACTACGTCCATGGATATAGGAGTATGGCCGTGTTGGAAAGTGAATCTACGGAAGGTGGATGCTTGAATTTGACTCCAGAGCTCTGCACAGATGTCGATTTAACCTCCGCAAGCTTAGAAACGGCCGTATGGATGTTTATGTGCCACGAAACAGAGTCCGGCCGACATGAAACTCCATAGTTGACCTCCACGTGGACGCCTTTGACCGCGGCTTCTTTGGATGAGTTTTCTTGAACCAATAGGACACGAACCATGTCCACGTCATTCCTAGCCTTCCCATGTGGCTCGTTTCCCTTGTAGACACTTGTAGCATAGATTTCCACAAAATAGCTGCGGAAAGTTGCAGCAGCTGCGGAAAGTGGCAAGATTCCGCAGCTGAATGAACAAAATCTAGATCAAATAGAAAACACAAAAACATAATTAAAAACCATGTTAGATACCCTTTTTCACATGATATTGACAATTTGGGAGGTTTAGTTGAGTGAAAAAGGTATGGAGAAGTGTATGGAAAAGATGCAATTTCGGGACTCAACATACCCCCACTGTGAAGGTGTTGCATGTCCTCATGCAACCAAAATTTTGATACTCTTTGTTTAGTTCATGTGCCTTGATACTTCAGCCAGCACATCCAACCCCCTTCTCTTCTTCTTTGGTACTGCCATCATTCTGGGTTTCTTCATTAAGCACCTAAATTTGATATTCACAAGTGCTCTGCTCAATTTCTGGCATTTCCTTTTTAATTTCTTATTCTTCATTTGCCAAATTCCCAAATGTAACATAGCATTATCATGGATGATCTTGTCCAGTTTGCATTGTTCTTTCAATGTTTCATTTTCATTTTTGATGTGCTTGTTTAAAAGCTCTAGCTCAAAAATTTCCTGTCTTAATGACTGAACTAAATCATCCTGCAATGTATGCGGCTGAATGGAAGAGGTACTTGGACCTGTGGCTGCCTTTTCCAAGGATTCTATATAGTCATATACCTCCTGCTGCTTGGGGTCTACTTCCGGTGTCATTTTCATTGGGCTGTCCCCAAAATGCTGTAAAGGAGAATTATGTTCAAAATCTGGCCGAGGAGGGCTTACATCAATGTTTTGTTGAGAATAAGATGGAGTATGCTCATTGTCTGATTGGGAATGAAAGGAATCAGGTTCACTAACTGACTGAAATGGACTATGGTCAGTTGGAGACTGTTCAGATGTCTCCTCACCCAAATCAATGAAATTAGGACCCTTAATTTGTGTTTTTCTCAATTTTCCCTTAAGCCTGCTGCTTCTCCTCACATGCTGTGGTACACTACCCTTTTGTTCTTGTTTTCCTGTCTCTGCCTTCTTGGATGTAGATGACTGTTTTTGAAGATAAACTAATCTGTCAGATAGTATTTGGTGATCTTCTTCTTCAGAAGAAGGAGTTTTATGGACAACCTCAATAATTTCTTTCCCTTTTGGTATTATTGGCTTCTTAGCTTTAATTTCCTTCTTCTTCCTTTTTACCAATCTCTCTTCCCTATCAGTTTTTTTCATAGTAGTAGTAGAAGTGTTTTGGATTTCATCTATTGTTCTTTTCCTTCTACTTCTTTTTGTTGTGCTAGCTGCGGGAATTTCCTGAGTAGGAGTAATTTGGGTTTCAACATTCATTCTCTTTCTTCTACTCCTCCTAATTGAACTACCTTCAGGAATTTCCTGAGGTTCTTCAAAGAAGTTTCTAACTAGGAATTGTTCCCATGTATCTTTTCTTTCCTTTAGCTCCTTTTCAATCAGATTTTTTATAAGGCCGTGGTGATAAAGATGAGGCTCTACATCTCCTAAGTGTTTTTGAACAGTTACAGCCATTTTCTTCAAGCTATTGAATAGAAAATAAGGAAGATTGAGAGTTTGGTTTTCTAGAAAATTCATCAATAGCCTGGTATGGTACATGTACATAGACCCAAAACAGCCTTCACATGTAATGAATTTCTGAACAATTAGTAGTAAAGTGGCCCATTCTTCTTTTATTGCATGCACAGGGATTCCTCTTTTAAAAACAGTGATATCCATACCTTGATTTAGTAGGATTGTTCTCCATGCCTCATCACTGATACTTTTATTTTTGAACCAACGTTCTCCTTCCTGAAGAAGCTCTGTGGCTGTTGCTATTGATGCTTCATTGACCAAAAACTTGAGGTCTCCAACTTCTGCTTCCGAGCCATCAAATGATCTTGCAAACGCTTTTGTAACTTCTCTGTGGTAACCCATGAATTTCTGAATAAAACGCAGCCATTTAGCTTTCCTCAACATCTCTTTTGCTTGCGGATATCCCTCTATAAACTTCGGTCCTTCCGGCTCTGCCCTTAATAATTTTCCCATTTCACTTCTCTGTGCTTCACAAGTTTGCCTTTGTGAGGGTTTAAGTGGAAATGAAACGACTGAATACACAGGATCGAGCACAATACTGTGGGGATGTTATCATAAAATGGAAATGAGCACCATAAACGGAATGGAGTAAGACTGTGGGTAGATATACGGGAGTGAGAGTGAGCAAAAGGAATGAAATGGAGTGAAACAGGGAGTGAGAATGAGTAGAGTGGGGTTTTGTAAACACGACAGAGACACGACAAAGAGGTTAACAAAGTATAATGCATTCGGCCGCGTTTTGAATTTTGGTGGTTGTGTAATAAATATGAACACGTTTCAATCAATGATTATGAAGTTATGCGGCTTGTAAGAGTCCTTTGTCAACTCAAATACGTCTCATTATCTACGGTGGGATATTGGAACATGAGTGAGAATCGGAATTTCAATGATGAAACCGTTTGTGAATAAATGCAAGAGGATAACATGGAGATCGTGGAAGGTTACGGGACTGTCAATATCATCATTGCGCGTTATGGGTAGAGCTCATAGTTTAAAACTATATAAAAATGTGTTTTTCAATACTATTTGAAATAAACTTTATTCATACCTTTGGAATCCTTGCTTGTGCCCTTGGTCTTCAACTGATTGATCTCCATTGGTGTCTTGAATGTTCCATTGATCCTCTCTCCTGCATTTTATTTCATAATTATGAAAATAACAACTGACTGTACATTCTCTTTGAAAACAGAGTAGTAGCTGCGGAATCTGCTTCTGGCTGCGGAAACTGGAGTCAGCTGCGGAAACAGATGTCAGCTGCGGAAACTGACACAGCTATTAGTTGGTTGAATAGAAATGAACAAATGACAGATGACCAGGTGGAAATGGTCATAAAAAATATTTTTATTGATGGAATGGATGAAATGAAGTGGAATGAAGTGAAATGAAATGAAGTGGAATGAAATGGAGTGGGTAGTGAAATGAAATGAAATGAAAGACAGATTTTTTTTTTTTGGAAAATATAGAGTGTCAGGTGTCCCTGATTTTCACCCCATATTTTCTGTATAAGACTGCCAATCAATGATTGGTTTTCAGGCTTATACCTTTTTTTTTCTTTTTTTTTTTTCTAACTTGAAAAACAAAAGCTAGGATGGTGGAGAAGAAGAATTCTTTTGTACCAGCCTGATTGCAGAACTTTCTTGAAACAACTTGACAAAATCCTCTTTAGAGAGTGGCTTATGATAAACTTTCAATCTATGGCCATTCACAATAAGAGGAGTTTGAAACTCATCAATGGTCTTGATTCTTATAGCTCCATTGCTAAAGATTTTGTCAATCTCATATGGCCCAAGCCAATGAGTCTGAAATTTCCCTTGAAAATCTTTAAACTTGGAGTCAAATAACAATGCCCAATCTCCTTCTTGAAACTTCTTCTCTTTGATATATTTGTCATGCCACTTAGTTCTTTGATATTGAACTAGATCGGTTCTTAGAATTGCTTCTTATCTGATCTCATCTAGCTCATTCAATTGCTCCATTCTATGCTTTTGAGCTTCTGATAAGTCCATTCCCAACTGAACTGCTATCTTGAAGGTCTTGACTTGGAACTCAATGGGGAACAAGACTTCTTTCCCATAAACAAGTTCATAGGAAGAATGTCCTGTTGTATTCCTCCATGTAGTTCTGTAGGCCCACAAGGCTTCTGGAAGCCTTTCTGCCCAATCTCTTCTATGTAGATGAACAGTTTTGGTGATGATACTTTCAAGAACTTTGTTTGTGGACTCCACTTGACCATTTTATTGTGGATGGTAAGGAGTAGATTTTCTGTGCTTGATTTGTATTCTTCCATCAACTTCTCCACCAAATTTGATGTGAATTGGCTCCCCTGATCTGTTACAATTTCTCTTGGAACACCAAAGCGAGTAAAAATATCCTCATAAAGAAAATGAACAACTGAATTTTCAGTAGCAGTTACTAATGCTTTAGCTTCTACCCATTTAGTAACATAATCAGTGCAAACCAATATATACTTCTTTTGCTTAGATGGTGGATTAATAGGTCCAATGAAATCTAAAGCCCATTTTTCAAAGGGTTCAATGAGTACCTGTGTTTGCAATAGCATTTCATTTGAAAGGGTAGGTTTCCCTACTCTTTGGCAGCTATCACACCTTTTGACATATTGTTTTGCATCTTTGAAGAGGGAAGGCCAATAATATCCCAAGGAAAGGATTTTATAGGCCGTCCTTTTGTCCGCAAAGTGTCCGCCGCATGGTTCATCATGACATGCCTTAAGAATATCGGGCATTTCATCTTCCCTGACACATCTTCTGATCACAAGATCTGGCCCTGTTTTAAACAATTCGTTAGAAATCCATGAATATCTTGAACTCTCCTGAATAATTTTTCGTTTTTCTCTTGGAAATAAATGTGAAGGTAGTTTCCCTGTAACCAAATAGTTAGCAATATCTGCATACCAAGGGGTCTTAATAGTTACTGCAAACAAATATTCATCAGGAGAATCTTCTTTAGTATTTTGAATTCTAGACAAGAAATCAGCTACTGTATTCTGTTTTCCTGGTCTATCTAACACAGTAATATTGAATTCTTGCAAAAGTAAAAGCCATCTTGTCACTCTTCCATTAGTAACAGGTTTGTTCATTAAATATCTAATTGCAGAATGGTCAGTATGAATAAAAGTTTCATAGCCTGTTATGTAATGTCTAAATTTATTAATTGCATGAACAACAGCTAAGAACTCTTTTTCAGTCACAGTATAATTCAACTCTGTGGGAGTCAAATTTTTACTGGTGTAATAAATGGCATAAGGAATTAAATCTTTTGACCCAACACAGCTCCAAGAGCTGTATCTGAAGCATCTGTAGAAATATGGAAAGGAAGTTTCCAATTTGGTCCTCTCAAGATAGGTGCTTCGGATATTCTTGTTTTCAAAGTTTCAAAAGCGGATTGACAATCAGGATCCCATTTAAATTCACAGTCTTTTGTAAGCAACTTGAAGAGTGGAGATGCTATTTTAGTGAAGTTTTCTATAAATCTTCTATAGTAACCAGTAAATCCTAGAAAACTTCTAACATCTCTTTGACAATTTGGAATAGGCAACTTGGAGATGACTTCAACTTTTGATCTATCAACCTTAATCCCATCTCCTGAAATATTATGCCCCAAAACAATACCTTCAGTAAACATCATAAAGCATTTTCATGGCTTAATGAAAGGTTTGTTTCTTTACATCTTATAAGGACTTTTTCCAAATTTTCTAATGCCTCTTCAAATGAATTACCATAAACTATAAAATCATCCATATAAACCTCTACACAATCATGGATTAGATCAGAAAAAATTCCTAGTACTGCTCTTTGGAATGTTGTGGGTGCATTACATAACCCAAAAGGAAGCACTCGGTAGGAAAAAGTTCCCCATGGACAAGTAAATGTGGTCTTATCTTGATCTTCAGGTGCTACCTGAATTTGATTATAGCCACTAAAACCATCCAAAAATGAAAAGTACTTTTTACCTGCTAATGTGTCTAATACCTGATCAATAAAAGGCAAAGGAAAGTGATACTTCAAAGTTGCTTTGTTCAATTCTCTGTAATCAATGCATACCCTCCATTTACCATTCTTTTTAGGTACTATAACCAAAGGAGAAACCCATCGGCTATCTGAAATTGGATAAATGAAGTTTACATTGAGAATTTTTTGGAGCTCTTCTTTCACTATCTCCCTAAGATTTGGATTCATCCCTCTTTGAGGTTGTCTGATTGGTCTACTGTTTTCCTCAATATAGATATGATGGATGCAAGTCTTAGGATCAATACCCTTCATGTCAGTATACTCCCATGCAAATGCAGTAGAATGTTTTTGCAAGATTCTGGTTAGTTCTTCTTGTTGTGACTTCTCCGGATGTTTGTTGATATTCAATGTCTTTTCTGGAAAAATCTCAATAGCAGAATTACCAAACTCTTCCATAGAGTAAAGAGACATTTGTCTTGATGATAAATATTCTATTTCAGATTCCAACTGAAATTGTGTGGGGTCATATTCTGAAGTTATCTCAAAATTTTCTAATGTGTTCAGAATTTGACTATCCTCACTAATTTCAGAAATGGTAAAGACAGGTTGTATAGTGTTCTCATCATCGACCCATTCATTGTCTCCTATTTCTGTGATTGCTCTTGTTGGAGGATACAAATTGAATTTCTTTGTCGAATTACCATTAGAAATGTACATGTCTCCAGATCTACAACTAATAAAAGCATCAGCTGTGGCCAGCCAAGGTCTTCCTAAGATAAATGGATGTCCTCCTAGATTACTTTTGGGAGTCAAAATCATAAAGTCTACTGGATATTCCCAAGAATCTAAGGAGACTGAAATATCTTCTAATACACCATCTGGTTTAATAACCGATCGATCTGCAAGTTGCGATAAAGTAGGTGTAAAAATAAGGTTAGGAAGTTTTAACTGTTCCATAGTCTGTCTACTCATAATGTTGATAGCAGCCCCTAAGTCAATCAATGTGTTTGGAATTTCTATCCCATTTATATGTGTCTTGACAATTGGACTTCCTGGATCCACATACTTCTGCATGGTAATTTTTCCCATCATAATGTCTGCAATCTTTCCTACCAGGTGGATTCTTCTTGTGTCCTTTAGCTTCCTTCCTGGTCTTTTGAAACTCAACTCCTTTATGGTTTTTGCTAGAATAGGAATTTATCGAATGGCTTGTAGCAATGGAATCTTGATACAAACATTCTTCAATTCATCTAGAAAGTCATAGTTAGGCAACAAGATTTGTTTTTCCACCCCCTTATCAATTTGTAGTCTTTTCGGAAAAGGAGGTGTAGATGAAGATACAGGTTGCTCAACTATAGGAGTTGTGGATGTTAGCTTTTCTTTTTCTTTTTGAATTTTTGAATTTTGAAGAGATTCTTCCTCATAACCCTTATTGACTTGAAGAGAGTCCTCTTCAGAGGTATCTTGCTCTTGAATGTCTATAGAAGGTTTTTCTAAGACTCTACCAGATCTGAGTTGTACATCGTTGAGAGGAACAATCATATAAGTAGGAAATTGTTGTCCTTCTACCACATAAGTAGTTTGAGGATTCTTATTGTTAGGATTTGGCAATGGCTGAGTTGGAAGTTGATTTGTCTTCTGCTGGTATGGGAGCATGAGTTGAGGATTTGTATTTTGTTGAGAAGGTTGTTGTTGTGGAAATGGCAATGAAAGTTGTGGATTTGGGCTTGGAAATTGTGGAGCTTGTTGATTTTGAAAAGATGGAGGATATTGATAAAATTGAGCAAATCTCCCATAAGGATTTTGCATCCCTTGTACCCATGGCGGATATGAATTTTGATGTTGGGGCCAAGATTGTTGCCAAGGAGTCCAATTTGGTGGGGTTTGAAGATTCATAGGGTTATTAAACCCTTGAGATTGTTGTCCCTGCCAAGGTCTCCTTGCGACAAAACAGAGAGATTCTACTGAATTTGGATCTTCTTGAAAAACGGCTTTGAGTCCAGGGATTGAAGGACAATCCTTGATCTCATGATTTTCTGAGCAAATCATACATGTTTCTACAAATTTTGCATCCAAGGGACATTCCCTTAAAGCATGTTTCTTTCTACATTTTGGACAAAAGATGGCTAAAGCATCTGTTTCTGCTTTCTGCTTGTTTTGGATTTTAAGGGTGTCTAGTTGTTCACTAAGGCTCCCTAAGATATCAGTTTTGAACTCATCGAGCATATTACCAATCTCTGCCCTACTTACTGATCCAGTTGCAGATTTGTTAGCCCTAATAAGAGAAGAATCCCTAGGCCCTTTTCCAGTTTTAGATTTTCCCCTTGAGAGATGGATACATAGTTCTGTTATATCATGAAATGGCAGTTGAGAAATGTCTCCTTTTCCCATCATGTTTAAAATGTCTATCAATTCATCTCTAATGGCTTTTAATAGGAGGGCTTTCAAGGTTTCATTATCTAAGTTTCTCATCTTTGCTCTTTTCAAGTTGTATTGAAATCTTTCAATTAAGTCTTCCAAATTTTCATCTTCTTTTTGCATCATTTTGAATACCTCATCCTTGTGATTGGTGGGCATACAATAGTCAAAGTATCTATCCAAAAATGTTTGTTTCATATCATTCCAAGTCCTGATAGATTGAGTGGCTAATCCCATGAACCATTTCAAAGCAGATCCCTTCAATGTTGAAGGAAACGGTTTGAGTTTTTGAGAATCTTCCATATAGTCATAAGTTCGGCACACTACTTCAAACTCAAACAGAAATGTTTCAGGATCCTCACTTCGCAATCCATAAAAGTTAGGGAGAACAGATGGTGAAATATTTTCATTGTTGCATGAGTTAATTCATCTAGCATATTACCAACTTCTCGATGCATGTTACCGATCCAAGCTTGGCATTTGTTAGCCTAATAAGAGAAGAATCCCTGTGTTCTTCCTAGCTTTTAGATTTTCCCCGGGAGATATGGACACATAGTTCTGTTATGTCACGAAGTGGAAGTTGAGAAATGTCTCCTTTCCCCATCATGTTTAAAATATCTATCCATTCATCTGTAATGGCTTTTAATATGAGGGCTTTCAAGGTTTATTCATCTAAGTTGCTCATCTTTGCTCTTTTTAAGTTGTAATGAAATCTTTCAAGTAAATCTTCCAAGTTTTCATCTTCTTTTGCATCATTTTGAATACCTCATCCTTGTGATTGGTGGGCATACAATAGTCCAAGTATCTATCCAAAAATGTTTTTTTCATATCATTCCAAGTCCTAATAGATTGAGTGGCTAATCCCATGAACCATTTCAAAGCAGATCCCTTCAATGTTGAAGGAAACAGTTTGAGTTTTTGAGAATCTTCCATATAGTCATAAGTTCGGCACACTACTTCAAACTCAAACAAAAATGTTTCAGGATCCTCACTTCGCAATCCATAAAAGTTAGGGAGAACAGATGGTGAGATATTTTTCATTGTTGCATGAGTTTCCTCATCAACTATAGGGAATCCAAGCAAATTGTCCCTATTTCTACCATCATTTCCTTCACCATTGTTATCTCCATTATCTCCTCCTCTTCTACTTCCACCTCTATTTATTACTTCCTCTGCCATGATAGTTTCTTTAGAGTCCTTATAGTCCTCTAGTTCTTCTACCAAGGAAGGATGAGAGAAAGTCTCTTTGTTTTCTAAGTGAGTTTTAGTAGGTGGTATAGGAGAATCCTCTAATTCAGCTGTTCCTTGACTTCCAAAAATCTTAAGGCTAGGGGTAGATGGTGGTGAATCTGGCCTATGCCTTGAAGAAGATGGAGTTGTGAAAATCGAACTCTTGGCTTTAGCTATAAACCTTCCCCTAGAATCTCTTGCTCTATGCATGTCATTTTTTATTTTTAAAAAGTTGGGCTAATAATTCTTTTTCTGATCTTCCAGGTCACACTAGGTGCAAGAAGAGAGCATACTTAAGAAATTACTAAACCAATAACTCTTTTTTCTGATCCTCCAGATCACACTAGGTGCAAGAGGAGAGCATACTTCAAGAAGTTATCAAGTTTTCCCTTCTTTTATGATTTTATGTTTTTTTTTTAAGAAATTGGCTACCTAGTTACACTTCCCCGGCAACGGCGCCAAAATGTTTGGTCAATTTAGTGTGTCCTAAATTGCCGCATTTAATTGTCAATCCGGGAATCGTAAGCTGATGAAGTGCGGCGCACTATATGTGCAAGATAACCTCTTTCTTAACTTTTTGTCGTTTGTGGTCTTTCTAAGGTAAAATGGAAATTCTAAAGTGAAAAGCAAGCTTGGTTATATTTATTCAAGGAAGTGATATCCCTATAATGATTTACCAATCTTGAAACTTTAAAAGCAAATTGAAATTACAATGACAAAAGAAAGTAAACTGCTGAAATAAAAAGTGCTGCTAATCTAATGAATCAAAACAAGAAACTAGTGAACATGAAAACTAAACTATTCTTGCTGCCAACTGAACACAAAAGAAACTACGCTTATGGAAATTCAAAATTGCAATGAAATAAATCTAAATCCGATTACATCAATTCATTTTCTGACCCTTCATCATTAGACCAGCTATGACTTGCGGAAGTAATCATAAACAACTTGTGTAACTGATATTTAATTCGCATAAAGTAAACTAATACTAAACCATACACACATGATTCAATCCCTCGCCATCAGTCCAGCTGTGGCTTTCGGAGGCAACTGAAGATGTCATACATGATTTAATATATCTAAATTTGCAGAAAAGAAACTAATACTAAACTACACATTTCATAATGCGGTCCCTCACCATCAGTCCAGCTGTGGCTTTCGGAGGCAACTGAAGATGCTATGAGCAGCTTAATATATCTAAATTTGCAGAAAAGAAACTAATACTAAACTACACATTTCATAATGCAGTCCCTCACCATCAGTCCAGCTGTGGCTTTCGGAGGCAACTGAAGATGCTATGAGCAACTTAATATATCTAAATTTAACTACTGAATCAGATAAGCAAAACTGAAATGTACAAAGCAAGACTGAAGTTAAACAAAAGCTATGAAAAGCAAACTAGCAACAGAACAATGTTAGTTTCATGTCATTAGTCAAAATGCTATAAAAATGCCCGGGCTGTCTATCTAAAACCTGCAATCAAGAAAACTGATCAGTGATTAACAATCATAAAACATGAGAGACAGAAATGAAATGGAAATTATGGAAATGTATAAACAGAAATGAAACAACTGCAAAGTATGAACATATGGATGGATTATAATACAATGACTTTTAAAGAAATGAAATGAGAAATATACACTAATACACAAAACCTTAGCTGAGCAGGGGCCCTCTACACAGCCTTGGTAACGATCCTCAAACACGAATTAAGTTGAAAAACAGAGTCTTCTCATATTAAAAAGTAGTTCATTACAGAATGGTAGTGTTACGGCAAAAGTGCAGCGTAATCACTACAGAGCAGACTAAAAGATAACAAAGTACATTCACGAACATCAACTATCAACTAACTTTATGTGCGTATGCAAACGCTCTATATATAACAATAAACTGTAACTGTCTCCTAAAGTTCATGATGGCAGAGAGCACGTAGACCACTATTTCCACGGATATAGGAGTATGGCCGTGTTGGAAAGTGGATCTACGGAAGGTGGATGCTTGAATTCGACTCCAGAGCTCTGCACAGATGTCGATTTAACCTCCGCAAGCTTAGAAACGGCTGTATGGATGTTTATGTGCCACGAAACAGAGTCCGGCCGACATGAAACTCCATAGTTGACTTCCATGTGGACGCCTTTGACCGCGGCTTCTTTGGACGAGTTTACTTGAACCAATAGGACACGAACCATGTCCACGTCATTCCTAGCCTGCCCATGTGGCTCGTTTCCCTTGTAGACACCTGTAGCATATAATTCCACAAAATAATTACTTGAGGAGGTTTAAATTGCGAAGGTAGCAGAGGTTTGAATTTGAATGAACAAAATCGAGATCAAATAGAAAACACAAAAACATAATTAAAAACCATGTTAGATACCCTTTTGCACATGATATTGACAATTTGGGAGGTTTAGGTGAGTGAAAAAGGTATGGAAAAGTGTATGGAAAAGATGCAATTTCGGGACTCAACACTTAGCAGCTCAAAATGGTTTGAAAGTCCATGAGATGGATGTAAAAATTTATTTTTTGAATGGAGATCTAAAGGATAATGTTTTTATGTCCCAGCCAGAAGGATTTGTTATGAAGGGCTAAGAACACAAAGTGTGCAAGCTTATAAAATCCTTTTATGGCCTCAATCAAGCACCACGATCTTGGTATGAGAATTTAACTGAGCATCTTCTGAAACTTAACTTCAAGCATTATGATCATGATGATGCAACTTTGTTTGTCAAGTAATTTGGAAAAGCAGTTGTATATCTTGTGGTGTATGTAGATGATATTTTGATGACAAGGAACAATGAGAGTTATATTGCATCCATAAAGAAGGAATTGAAAAGGTTTTGAAATGAATGATTTGGGCTATGTTCACTACTATCTTGGTTTTGAAGTGACTCAACATCCTAAATTTATATTCCTCTCTCAGAAGAAGTACATTAGAGATGTATTGAACATGTTTGGTATGGATGAGTGCAATCAGTTGACCACTCCATTGGAAAAAAACTTGATGTTCCCATCCATTGAAGGGAAATAATTTGAGGATGCAACAAAGTATAGACATCTTGTAGGAAGTCTCATCTACCTGACCACTACCATACTAGACATCTCATTTGTTGTTGGAATCCTCTCCAGGTTTATGCAAAAACCTTGTGAAGGGCATTGGTCTGCTGCAAATATATTTCTAAAGTACTTGAAAGGGAATCAAGACTTTGGAATCAAATATACATAGGTGGGCGACTTCAGATTGATTGGATACACTGTTTCAAAATTTGATGGAGACAAATAAACTGGGGTATCTACTTCATGTTATACTATGAGTCTTGGATCGGGAGTTGTCTCCTAGAGATCACGTAAAGAATTAGTTCTAGCATATTCCACAACTGAGGAAAAATATGTGGCAGTAACTGAAGCGACAAAAGAAATTGTGTGGCTTAGGAAAATCCTAGAAGATTTGTAGATGAAACAAATGCATCCAACTCCATTCATGATCGATAACACTGAATCTACAATAAATTTGGCCAAGAACCCAAAGTTCCATGATAGAACGAAGCACATCAATACAAAATTCCATCTGATTCAACATCATTTTGAGGCCAAAAAAATCCATCTACGTCATTGTTCCACAAATGAGCAGATTGCAAATATATTCACCAAAACACTTGGAAAGGAAAAGTTTGAAAAATTTAGAACGATGTTTGGAATCACCAACATCCCTTCAGATAAAGTGTGTTGAATGTTGACACCTAATCCTAAGGGATTGGGTGAAATTGTACATTAATTTAAAATAGGAAATAAGGAAGTTGGAGAGACACTAGGAAATGCATCCCAAGAGTCTCGCCTCCATGTATATATTCATAGGCATCCTTAATCAATTCAAGTCAGTTTTTTGGTGGAGTTACCTCCTGGCCTGACAGACTAAATCACCTAGGAATAATTAAATAAATCACTTTTTATTTATTATTCTTTAATTATATTTTTGGAATAATTTTTAAACCATTATTCAATAATTATTTCAATTTCACACTTTTCTTAATTCTCACAAATGTAATTAATAAATCATTTTATTTGTTAATGACTTCAACCATTTTCTAAATAAATATATTTGACCATTTTGAATATCTTTTCCCTCTCCAAAAAATATGATAAGGTATTCTCAACTACTGAATTTAGATTTGGTCAATATTTTTTATTATTTTCCATTTCCTAATATAACCCAATACTTTGTTATAAATAAGAGGGTTTTCCATTCATTATTGACCATGATCACTATTATCGTCACCAATATCGTCTTCTCACATTTGAGCTCCCACTTGAGTTCCATTTTTCTTTTTGGGTTTTCTACATATTGAGAGAGAAAAAAGATCATTGAAGCACAAGGACATCAAAGGACCCATCCCACGGAGTAGGACTAGCAGATCCATGTTGTAAACCTCCTTTACTAGGTGTTTTCTAATACATAGATTATTCATTTAAAGTCTTATTCTATTGGGTTATTGCATCAATTATTTCTTGTTGTTTTATGTTTTGGACCGCATATGGTATTTTTTCTACAGGGTTTTCTTATTTTTTCATCACAAATCTGAAGTGTAAATAGCGACATCTTGTTGTTAGGGTCACTTGTCACCAGTGACTTAAGTGTAGCGTTTTTGGTACACCTACTAAGTTTTTTCATACTAACAAGTGGTTACTCCACTGGGTTTTTAGCTACATAGTCGTTAAAAATGGAAACTCCATTGGTTTTTTAGCTACATATTCGTCAACAAATGGCAACTCCATTGGTGTAGCAATTCAGATCCTTTGTGACTATCGTTTCAAAATTTTATAGTATTTTTTCTAGCTATTCTTAGCCTCTCAATTTCTATTTTTAGAAGTCCTTTTTTATGGATTTTGTTGGTTTTCCACATCTTTCTATAATTCACAGGTACCATCGAAGTAGGAGATGACACAATCTGGGTGAGATCTGCTGACTGAGAGTTCCAGGAGAAAAACACAATTTTTTGGCCCCTTTTTTGTGTTCTGCAATGCACTTTTGGCACATTTTCTGCATTTCAATGCACTTTTCAGGTCATAATCCACATTTTTCACTTTTCATAAATTTTTAGATTTTTTGACTGTGCTATGTGTGTACTGGGCAGGGTTTCTATTCTTTCGAGAGTGACCCCTATCCCTAGATTCTCTTAGTGATTTCTCATTGAGGAATGAAAAAACCCCCTAGGGTTTATAGTACACCTCCATATTTCAGTAAGAGATTTGTTGAGTGTCTAAGGTTCAAAATTTTCAGCCACTTCTTTTTAGGGCCTTCTCCAACGTTTTAAAACCCCTTAGGATGCATTTCTTCATCACTTTACTCCCTTTAGAGTTTAGTGTTTCCTTCCCCCCTTCGAATCCTCTTGTGTATCCTAGGTTTTAGAGCTTCTTTTGTATCCTTTTTCAACATTTTCACCTCTAATTTATGTTGATTGTCTGCACCATTTTTAAAAACCTTGTGCCTTTAGATCCCATTCCCTTAGAAATTTGATATTTTAGGCCATTTCTGTGTCTTTGAGTAGCTTTTTTGCCACCTTTTTTTTAGCTGCTTGATATCCTTCTTGGGTGGGGGTTTGTGTGTTTGGATTGGATGTTTATTTTAATGTCCATTTACAACATTATTTACATTTTTTCAACACTTTATTTTCAGCAACACATGGCATCATAAAACATGCTCAATTAACTCATACACTGAACACACTTTTTACACACACGTGCACACCCTAAGAGAATGTGAGCTTGGTTAACACCGCCAAGCCAAGACTTGAAAAAATACACCTTAATAATTTAACACACATTTATTAAGCCCACTTGGGCACCAGGGCCAACTAATCTGTGTAGTTAGGTGTAGGATTGGTGGAATAAGATTCCAATAACACTCATTAATCACTTACATTGAAACATAAAATTCGATATATTAGGTAGCTTAAAATCCTTCACCTCCTTCACCATCCCACAGTCCAAAATCAGAGTGCGTCAAAAACCAGATTCAGAGTGGGTTAGGCTAGGTCATCGCGCAAGCAGTTCTCCTCGGGGCTACCCAACCTGTGGTAGAGAATCTCGTACATTGGTTGATCACCAAGAAGCTCAAGACTCAACCACCCTCGTGGGACGAAGGTAACTGTAGTGACCAATCATAGAAAAACACCCTATAGGATTGGTTGTGGGAAGCATTTGGTTCCCAACCACACCTTTCTTTCGACATCTCTTCTTGTAGGGATAAGATTCCGTCAAGTAAAAATACTTTTGAAAGGCCATTTGAAACAATATATTTAGGACACGTTTGAGGATTTAGATCACCTATAGGCTAGAGGTCATTTTTCTCTCATAAGATGTGCTTGCATGAATTAGGATAGAATATTAATATAGTTAGTTTACACTTAAGACCACTAGACTAGGTGTTTTCTCGCTATTTGTTTCTCTTTTTTTCCTATCATCCTTTAGTCCATTGAGTCATCATTGTCTTGAAATAATTGTGCCCCCTAGGCATTTTTCACAGAGACTTCGCGGCCTTTGCCCCCATTTTCCTTTAGGATATCTTACTCCTCCTGGTGGAGTTAGAATTCATCCTCCTAGTCCTCCATTGAGTCCTGGCATTCTGACTTTGTTTCTTTTGTTGATTCTTCCACTTCTTCCTTTGATTCAACGTCTTCCCAACCCCATATCACCATCATGTCAGGAACCAACGTGCGTGCAAGAAAACAAGGTAACCCCATAGGTGAAACCTCTGTCGGTATGGTCACTAACCACCCATTTCTCCCCTATATGGCTAATTTGAGCCTTCCTGATTTTAGCTAGCTTATCAATGACCCTATTCTCCACAACCCAAATTGGCCTGCTATGCCTACCAAAATTCCTTCTGACATTCCAAAGTTTGAAGGAAATCCTATAAAAGACCCCAAAAATCATGTTCTTTCATTTCATATGCGGTGTTCATCCAACTCTATCACTTAAGACTCCATCTCTCTTTGCCTCTTCCAGCGCACCCTTATTGGATCTGCTACAAAGTGGCATGTGGACCAACCACGAGCCTCCCATTCCACTTTCGCGACTCTTTCTGAATCCTTTCTATCCTACTTTTAGTTACCTCTCCATTATGACACTAGTACCAAACTCTTGACTTCTTTCCATAAAAATTTCGGAACTCGCCTATTTTACCATGTTCAAGAATGGCACAGAAGGAGGAGCATCTGTAGGTCCCTTGAATTCAAAGACCATGCTTAAATGGATTGGCTCCTTAGATATTTTTTTCCCCATAGGTAAATAATTTTCCTCCCACTTCCCCCAGTCTTAGGAAGAAGTGCTCCAAGTAGATTTGAAATATGACCCGATCTATGCACAGTCAGGATATGTTTATACCATCCTCCCTAATATGCCTCATCCCGGTGCTGCTAATGCACCAGGGGAATCTCATGCCGCAGATGGTATCGTTGGATCAATTTCACACCCTCAACCTCCAAAATATTATCCACCTACTATGAGTTATGGTTAATCCCAAGGGGGGACCAGTTCCTCTTACACCTATCCCCCTCCCAATACTTCACATGGAAACACTTATCGAGGTTCAAGCATGTCATATGCATATCCCCATCTGCATCAGCAGATGCTAGAGCTAGATATTTCTCCACATATTTATCCTAATGTTTCCCCATATCCTTACCATTCGTATGCACCACCTAACACTCCATCCCCTTTAGAACTAGTGCCCCAAACCCCCACGCCTCCTCCACTTCTACCACAAAACAACCTCCTACTCAAGGTCAAGTGTATGCTCAGTAGAGCATAACTAATTCCCCCAACCCCAAGAGATGGAATAAGGGGAAGAGTAACTGAAACTAGCCATCTCAAGGTAATAAGGGAAACCAGGGTCCACCACCTAATGCCCCTCAGGCAGATGAGCCTAATCCCACAACCCAGCAACAAGGCGAACAACCCAAGCAAAACAAGGCTCTTTGTACAAATAAACCTTGTGCCTGTTGCATCGTATTTTTCCATTATACTCACGAGTGTCCCATTTTACCTCAGATGCGCTAAGGAGGAATAGCTTCATCGCAACCAGATGTGCTTACCAATCCTTTTCATCATCAAGGATATATATCTTCCCAACCCGCATAGGGTAATGAAACTCTCCAACCTTAACAATCTAGTCACAATAGTTACCAAATCCTTATGATGAATTATGATGAAGTCAATACCAAACAATTCAAATTCCAGACTTGGTCATGCCAATATGAAAAGTCTCCTGCAAAGTCAGTGACTAATTCCCAACCTCAAGTTTCCACTGAGCCTTTGTCGTCACCAAATGGTACCTTACATATCCCTCCGCCTAAGGTAGAGGTTGTCCCTAAGATACCCAAAGGTCCATTACGTCGAAACAATACTTCTTCTAAATATTCCCATACCTATATCATAGTAAATTACTTAGCGCAGTCTCCTACTTCCATGTCAATGTTGGAAGTCCTCCAGAAGTTCCCATCTTGATGGAAATCTCTACTATATCCTTTGGGAATTGTGGATCCTTCCAATGATTGTATGATTGTCTTTGATGTTGACAAAGCGGAACATCCCCCCCTTCCTTTATCAGTTGCCCTTCAAATACTAGTCTCCATAAGAAATACCATTGTTCAATAGTGTATCATAGTCGAAGGTGCCTCCACCTGTGTGATGGTCACTAGTGTTTGGAAGCAACTTGGTTCAACTAACCTGACCCCATACACCATCACTCTTCGTTCTTGGGGCGGTCATCCCTTGCAACCCTTTGACTTATATCGCAATTGTCCAATTATTGTTTTCGACAAGATAATCTTAATTGATACCGAAGTCATTGATGCCCCGTTATATTATAACATTCTCTTGGGTCTTAGCTACACCTATTCCATGTTAGTTGTCGCATTTGATATCTTTTGCAATATGTGATTTCCTCACAATGGAAATATTATCACTATTGATCAATTGACTTACTATGACCCTCAGGCTCAAACTTCCTCTCAATTTACTATCTCATCGATGGCTAGAAATAAGACTATCCTGCCCCTCACTAATGTTTTTCCTGGTCTCCCACCCCTTCAGAGCCTATCTATTCCTATGTTTGCATGGTTCAAGTGTCACATATTACCAACAAGTGGTTTGGTATGCCTTCACAACATCCAACCCATTCACAACTTGCTACTCCCAACTCAACCTAACCTTTAGGTAAAATTCCTCCACGCCCATTTCCTTCTATTGGTATCTCTCTTGGTCCTTTCTAGCCCAGAACTATTCCCACAAGTCTTAACCATCCGAGAGCAGTTCCTCCAGGTAATTACCCTTCTTATTAAATACCCTTCTTATCCTAGCCATCTGGAATATTTTCTACCCCTGTTATGGCTACATTGAGTCTACCTAACTGATCTGAAAATGGGTTGGATAACTTGCTATGCTTTCCAAGAACCTCCCACTCAGTTAAACAAATAAAATATCTAGCTTATACTTAACTTGTGCAGAAATGAATACTTAAAATAGGTGTATGTTTTTTTAACTATTTAATTGCTTTACAAACATTTGTTTTTGTTGATATTAAACATGTGCAACAACCATATAATGTAGAAAATAAATATCAACACATAACAACAAATTTAATATAGGAGTTCACCCGAATATTGTGGGCTATGTCTCCTTGAGCCTATGTCAACTGACTTGGCTCTTTGGGATTATGATGAAAATATTATTTTACAAGTTACAAACTCAACTCCAATGGTTATCTTAATTGAACCAATGGGTTTAGAATACCATCATACCCCTGTCATGGCTGTCATCACTCTGAAGAAAGATCTAGGTCACCTTAGACTGGTCTCCTTAAGTCAGTGCTCTTGAGCGACCCTGAGCTTATCTATGTTACTAAATCCCTCAGAAATCATTTTCTGTCCCTAAAACCTCACCTATTGTATCCAACACATATCATACCTCCAAAATGGACTGATCATTTGCTCAAAATGATCTTTGGCTCCCCAATCTAGGCCTCCATCCATTGTTGGCCCTGGGCTGCCCAAAACTTCCCTATGGCTTATTGAGCTCTAGAAGTCTCCAAATGACTCTAAAAATAACTTAAATGGATTCAAAAAGTAAAAAATAGTCAGGATATACTATTTACTTGCAGAAATTGGCCTCCGACTGCTCCAGTTTTGCCTCCAACACCTGGTGGCACCCCTTGGCTCTCGGGTCACTGAAAACTTCTATGTGGGTTCTCGACCTTCAGAATTCCTCAAAATATTTTGAAAACTCCTTCAATGGATTCATAAGTATCAAAAAAATCAGAAATTACTATTGGTTTGCTGAGAATGGATACTGGATGCTCTGGATAGGCCTCATTCTCCTGCTGGCACTTGTTGGCCCCTGGAAATTATCTGAAGAAATGTACCCTTCAAAAGTCCTCTACAGGCTCTGAAAACCACACCATTAGTTCCATAATGTCTGAAACATCCTAAATTTACTATTTTATTCCTGAATAAGGCCTCTAGCTGCACTGGATAAGCCTCAAACTGTTACTAGCCCATGGTGGCCCCTAGAACTTATCTGAAGCAAAAACCTGCCCAAAAGTCCTATGATGGATTTGCAACCCTCACCAATGAGTTTGGAATGTCTAAGATAGTCGAAATTGACTATTTTCACCCTCAGAATTGACGAATCTAGCTCAAGATAGAGCCAAAACCAAATTTGTCCAGTGACCCCTAAAAATCCTCCACAAAAAATGGTGAAACTTCACTTAACTCCAGTTAAATTTGGAATTTCCGCTAACAATGGCGCGTTGGCCAACTATACTACCAGGTTAACTGTAGCATTTAATTGAGGTCAGTTAGGTTGGACACATATCCCCAAACTCTGCGCAGTTACATTAAATTTTTTTGAAATCGTTGCATTAAAAGTCGAAGTAACCGTTGCATGTGACTGCAAATAATTCGGCGAAGATGATTTTAATTGACTGCGGGGGGCTTGTGTTAGATCCAGATCCTGGTTCTAGGCCACATGGGGAGGGGCTGCCCCCCCCCCCCCCCCAAACCGCCAAAACGGAAACTGTTCAAATTTAAATAAAACCCAAACCCGATATGGTTAAGAAACAATCGGTAGTCGAGATGGTTAGACTCGGGCTTGCTATGCGTGAGGTCACCGGATCGATCCCATCGGAGTCCAACAAATTTTTCTGCACCATTCCTAGGCCACGTTGTGGCCTCCGGGCCTGCCACGTGGTGACCTCTAATTTGTCCTTAAAAAACACGTGCACCCAACTACCAATATAAATGCAACACTTGTCAACCTGCCATTCGCCTAGAAGGAATATTCCCTGAAATATTATCTTTTTTTTTTGAATATTCGAAGGCCTAGTCAAACTTGGTCAAAATCCAAAAATTGCAATTTACTGGAATTTTGAAATCACAATAACTTCTTCATTCTATGTCGGTTTTTTGAACCATTCACGACGCTGGAATCAGGAAGATGAGATCTATCTGGTTTCTCAGGTTTGGCACACTTCTGAACACTTTTAATTTTTATCTATAACTTAGGTCCTTGATCCAAATCTGATCATAACATCACCCTATGGATCCTTGTATGGTACATTGATCCTCCCACAAACACTCCTCCTAATCAACTCAAACCTTACACTTCTTTGACGCTGGTTCAACTTGTTGTTCCTACCCCTTCCTTTGCTTCAGTTGCACAACAAACTCAAAATTAATGCACTCTTATTGTGAAAACATCTGGTGAGGGGGGAAATCCCAGAAAAAGTGAACTAAAGAAACGACACCCCAAACAACTCCTGAACCTCCTAAGACGTCAACGCCTACTCCTCCATGCTCTTTGTGTGATGTTGTTGGACATGCCACCAATAATTTTCCTGACCTCCCTCATATTAAGACTGTGGTCTCTAATACCTTTCCTGACTCTAGTATTCCTTTGGTCCATGTCACCTTACTTGATTCAGCTAAGAAGAATATATCCTTACACATGAATCACCCTTGTGCTTTGTGTGATAACTATGGCCATTACTCCCATCATTGTCCCAGTATAGAATATTTTTGTGATACACTTCAACTCATTCATGTGTTATATGTTGCTCATAGTGATTCCACCTCCCCTCTTCCTGCGGATTCTGGTCCCACTATTATTCTAGAATAGGAGGTCTCTCAACCATCCATCATGATCCCTCCTGTTAATGTCGATGCCAGATAGTTCCACCCCTTTTATCTGTCTGCCTTCATCCATAATATAGATGTATTGGGACTCTCTTGGAGTTTCCTATTGTGATTATGTTGAACCTTCCTTAGATAAAACTTTAGTATCAACATAGGTAAATATCCCATCTACTAGTCATTTGTCTCCCCTTTTTGATGATGTACATGTGAACCTTGTCTCTCATGAAGACGCTTCAGGTATTTCCTCTTCATGTGGTCCTCCTTCCTCCAATCCCCCCATATTTCATTCTGATGAAGTCATCATGGATGTTATGACCACCCCTGACTATCCTTGGGATGATACGCACCATCGTGCCTACTTCCTTCCATAACAAATCGATGATTAATATGTTGTGGAGTCCAAAGACTTCATACAAGGTGAGGTCGATTGGTTTAAAAATACCACTCCTGCACCACAATGTTTCGAAGAAGTAAATATGGCTAACACCTCCGCTACCATCAAAATTAACATTTCAAATAAACCAAGGATCAAAGAAAATATCACCGTTAGGGGCACAATGCACCCCAGATGAAATTGAAGCTTACACTAATTTATTCAAACAATTATGTGATTTTTTAACCTAGTCTTATTCCGAGATGCATGGAATTTATCCCCCCATTGTCAAACACCATATTGACACATGGCTAGATTCCATTCCCGTTTTCCAAAAGTAGAGACCTATCCATCCTTCCAAGCATGAGGCTATCAAAGCCAAAATCAATCAGCTCAAGTGGGATGGTTTCATTTACCCCATTGAATGCATCACATGGGTGTCCAAACATGTTACCATCCTAAAGAAATAGGAAATCATTGGTGTTTGTACGAAATTTCATGATCTGAATAAAGCTTGTCCCAAAGACAACTTTCCCACACCTTTCATAGAGAAAATAATTGATGAGTGTGCAGGGCATGCAGTTCTTTCCTTTCATTAGGGGAATTTTGAGGTCTAAAATGGGCCTCCTAAGGAAATTATAAAATAATAGTGGAAAAAATCAAATAAGATTTGATGACATCATCAAATTTTAGAGGGAAAAATGAAAAAAATACTTTTTTCAACTCATATTTTCAACTTATCTCCCAAATTTTTTACTCAAATTTCGAGCGGGAGTACTCATTGGATGTGAAATTTAATTCCTCATCCAAGGAGTACCCATGTTGCATACTTTCGATGGGTCTTACTACATGAAAAATGAGAAATACATAAAAAACGTGATTGTAATCACGTTTTTTTATGTATTTCCCATTTTTCATGTAGTAGGGTTCATTGAAAGTATGCAACATGGGTACTCCTTGGATGAGGAATTAAATTTTTCATCCAACGAGTATTCCCACTCGAAATTTGAGTAAAAATTGTGGGAGATAAGTTGAAAATACGAGTTGAAAAAGTAGTTTTATTATTTTATTATTTTTTAATATTTTTATCCTTTTATTTAAAAAATGGTAAATCATCCCCCATGGTTGACATCATCATCTTGAATCCTATTGGTTGTTATAAAGTTTATTTTTGTTGTACATTTTTCTTAGGAGGCCCATTTTAGACCTCAAAATTCCCCTAATGATGGATGGATTCTCCAGTTGTAACCAGATATGTATTCGTTATGTTGATCAACTTAAAACTGCCTTCACTAGTTCGTGGGGAAATTTTTCTTGTAGGGTCATGCCTTTCGGTTTAAATAATGTTGGGGCCACTTTTTAGCATGTCATGTCCTATTGCTTTCATGACCTAGCTAATATTATGCTTGTGAATCTGTACGATATCATTTCTCATTCCAAGCTTCAGTGGCAACACCTTCATGATTTGCATACCATCTTCCTTCGATGTTGCAAGTATAACATTCACCTCAATCCCCTTAAGTGCGTCCAAAGACGGAATCACTCTTGACCCTCTCAAATTTGAAGCCATTCTCAAACTTCCTCCTCCTTGTACCCTTCACTAGTTACAAATCCTCCAAGGCAAATCCAACTTTCTTCGTCGGTTTTTTCTTGACTATACCACCACTTCCCATAAGTTTCTTATAATCATTTGATCTAACATTAAATTTTTTGGGGATTACCAAGCTCAACAGTCTTTTGATTACCTCAAATGTGCTCCCACTTCCGCTCCATTGATAAATCCACCTAAATTTAAAAGGGACTTCATCTTGTATATCTCAGATTCAACCTATTCAGTCGTCAGGGTCTTAATACAAGAATATGGTTATGGAAATGAGAATTTCATGTATTATGTCAGTAAGAACCTTAACAACCCCCCTATTTCATATTCCCATGAATAAAAGTTGACGTTGGTTGTTGTGTTCTCTGTTCAAAATCTTCATCATTATATCATTACACGTACCACAAAATTTTTAACTAATTCCAACCCTATGGCCTTCCTGTTGAGTTGACGGATCATCAATGGAAAGTATGCCCGTTGGATCGTTATTCTTCAAGAATTCAATCTAGAATTTGTCACACCCAAGAGTAAGAAAGGTTTATCCCTTGTTGAATTCATTTTTGAATTTCCTACCGGTGCGCCTTATCTTCCATTAAATGATTACCTTCTAGATGAGCATATGTTCACCATAACCTTGGATGATCCTTGGTATGGCAACATCCTCACCTATTTTCAAACCCAGAAATTCACCCCCCATATTAACCATGATGATTGACGATGAATTTGACATCAAGCCCCTCGCTATCTCCTTATCGGTGATGATCTTTATCATCGTGGTGTTGATACTGTCCTTCGTTGTTGTCTCACCCATGAAAAATCCAAGCAAGTACTTAATGCTTGTCACGGTGGAAATTGTGGTGGTCACCTCTCTAGAATGGACATTGCCTAGAAAATCATGCGTGCCAGATACTTTTAACCTTCTCTCTTCAATGATTGCATTGAAGCAGTCAAGCATTGTCCCAATTATCAAGTATTCGCCCCTAAGGCTTGAGCTCCACATGCTCCACTCCATCCTGTCATCATAGTCGGTCCTTTCTATAAATGGGATATTGAATTTATGGACTGTCAACCCCTATCTTATAATAACCATAATTATATTATTGTGGTCATGGACTATTTCACCAAATGGGATAAATCCATGCCCATGTTCAATAAAACTGCCGCTATTGCAACACTATTCTTCTTTAAGCATGTTATCGCTTTATTTGGGTTTCCAAAGAAATTTGTTTCTGACCATGGCTGACACTTTGAATATGATATATGGCATGAGATATCCTCATTGTTGGTCTTTGAACAAAAATATTCATTTTCTTATTACCCTCAAGGTAATGGCCAAGTTGAAGTTGTCAATAAAATCCTTAAAACCATGCTTTAGCGGATGGTGAACAAGCTCAAGATCATTTGGAATCTTATTCTCTTCCCTTCTTTTTGGGCCTATAGAACCTTTGTCAAAACCGCCACTAGGTACACTCCTTTCCACCTTGTTTTTGGATAGGAGGAAACCTTACCAATCGAGTGTGAAATCCCCTCCATACACCTTGATGTTGAACTCCTCCCGGACACCCAACCTCTAGAAGAAAGACTTATCATGCTTGAGTGTGTTAATGAAGACCCCCGTGTTACATCACAAACCATTGAAGCAGCCAAAAAGTGCACAAAAGCTCAGTATGACATAAAGTCCACCCTTATACCTTTCACGAAGGTGAACCTATTCTCGTCTGTGACCAAGCTCATGATGTCTTATGGCACGTGAAGTTTGAACCATTAAGGATTGATCCTTACATCATTGGTAAGTGTTTGGGTAAGGGGACATATCTTATAGAGGGTCCAGAAGGAGAAATCCATCCTAACCCTCACAATGCACTCTACCTGAATACATTTTACCCATAGAATTTCCCATTGAAATGCACGTATATTTTTATTTTATGCATTTAGTTAGATTTCATCCCCCATCATCTCATCTGTTATCTTACGTATTTCAGATGGATCCATCATCCACACCTCATATCAGTTATGCTGATGGTGCGAGTCACTTCTCCAATAATATAGCCTCAACATCTTGGGCCATTTTCACCCATTTGCATTCCTTAGTTCACTTCAACAACGTCTGCATTGGATCTACCACTAATAAGAGTGTGAATATAATGCAGTGGTAGGTTTGTTAGCCGATTCCCTTGATCATCACATCCTTCACATTCATGTTTTTCTTGATTCCTTACTACTTATCATGCAATTGGGCGACATTTATCATGTGCGTAATCCTGTCCTATTTAGAAAATATCTACGCGTTAAGATTTTGGCACATGAATTTGAATCCATTACATTCAATCATGTTCCTCGAGCAAAAAATAACTATGTATATACCATTGGAAATAACATTCTATATTGGAATTTATACATGCATATACAAGAAGACATCCATAGCATAAACAAATGGCGAACCACAACCGTCACAAAATTTGCATAGTCATATTATGTATCATAAAACCAAACATATAGTGTTTGGAGTGCACTACTCTAACAACATTTGGCATTCACATAGCATTTTACATACAAAAAATCAGGGCCCACATGTCCCTATGCCTAATCACTGTCATCTGGAGGATCCCGAGCCAATGGCTCCTTCCCACCCGCCCGTAAGTCTCGAACTGCCTGACCGACCATAGTTATGCACCTCGTGATGCCTCAACATTATGAGGGAATCCCAATGCACTCATCCATATATTGATCTTCTAACTCATGTCATATGCACTCTTTCACCCCGATTAGTAGCATGTCAAACCTACGTCAAAGATCCTCCAGTAGTGCATCACTATGTGCTTTCTCCTCTTATGTTGATCCCCTTCGATATGTAGCCCTAGGTGTTGTGGCTCATCCTGTATATATTTCCAGACTCACCGGTGTTATATTTTCATACCACAAGTTTTAAAATTTGTACCACATACATACATTTTATAAAATATACATGCGACCAAAATATAACAACTATCACTTACCATTTGTACCCTGTTCTATTCCTGGTGGGAGTGGTACATCAGGATCTCCCTGGTAGTTCATTCCACTATACCGATATTCATCTATGTGAAGTGGCAGCTAGTTCCAATGAGAAAATAACTCATGTAATAGCACCCGTATGACTCCCCCTCCTCCACCTTGTCGTATTAGCCACCCCTAGCGATGCATCCTGGGATCCTGCACCCCTCATCACGGATATGAACATGTGGATGGATGGTAGGAATCTTCTCAAAGAAGAATGAGCATATAATTTTCCCAAGTGAAACATTATCATTGGTACGCTTCCTGCATAGTCCCAACTGTCATTTAAATTATAACAACATCATCTGGGCCTGCCCATAGTAGGTCCCTGCCAATACACTCTCCACAAGCATCATCTACCCTCTAGTGATGTGATGAAAGGCATGAATAACCAATATATGCACAACCACTACGGAAATATACCATGTCTCAAGTCTCTTTTAGTCCTGAATCTAGATTTTTGTACCCTTTGCACGAGCACCAGGTACACAATGATGCTCCACAAACTCCTCTATATGCCTCCCACGAGGTAGTACTGTATGTATCTCTCCCACCACCCCCAAGGGTTGAAATCCTATAAAAAAGTATATGTCCGGGATCATGATCTCGATCCTCTACCCCTGTACTATAAATGCCTCCTAATATGGATCGCAATAACTCACAATCATAGACAACAGTTGTTTACCAACCCTCGTCAGTGGGTTCTCCAAGAACTTTAACAACCCATATCACGCCATAACCCCTCTGACTGTTTGGTTCCCATGAGTCTCAACATGAAGAGCATCAAAATTTCATTCTCTCCATCAATTTTTAGCTCAACCATACCTGAAAAATACTATTATGTTTTGTTAATTCATAGTCAAAAGAATCAACTACTGGTTCTTAGCTTCAGCTCAACAGAGAGCCCCATACCTAATTTTCCCTTCAGCCCAAAACGTATTTTTTCGCCTCAAAACTGTGTTGGATGCATTTTTTGCGCTATTTTCTGCATTCCATAACACAGAAAATGGGAAAATGGGCGCGTTGTGACTGTGATAAAATACAAAGGTTTCTCCCACTAAGTTGAGGCTCTAATCTGAAAGTTTAATCCACCAAAATTGATGAGTAAGGTGTTTCGGGGAAAAACACCCTAGAGGTTTGTTGGGTCAAAACCTCCACAGATCAGGGCATGTTATTCAGAAGGACTCACACACAACCACACTTAAATGCTAAAAACTAGATAACAACGATAGTAGAACTCACCCATAGTCCTACGTTCGATGTAGATCCCACGGGGTCCAAACCCCCAACAACCCTTCTTCCTCTTCAATCTGAAAAAGAAGAAAGAACATGCACGTAAACCTAGTTGTACATCATATATTTCTCCTAAACGTTAGTGTAATCCATGTGAAACATTATATAAACCATAATAAATGCTTAATGATCAATCTCTTCACATATGCAAATAGATATTAACACATAAGTACAGGAACAAGATGGTTCTTCATTATTGTGAACAGCATGTACAGAAATAAAAAGTGGAGAGATCACCTGAATCCTTCCACGATCTTCGAACAGACCGTCGTCCGGATCCGTCCCGCCCTTGCCTCGCTAAGATACTTTCAAGACTTGTGCACTCAAGATGGCATATAAATGGATGAACATCTCCAGGAAACAAGGGTTTCCTGTAAAAATCTGGGAAAGTGCAGGAGGCACGGGAATTCAGACTTGAATTGGGATTCCAACAGAGTATAATGTCTATAAATTTCTCTCTCCCTTAGGCCATGCACATGAGGGGCTTTTATGCTCCCTCAAAGTAGTTTCAATCAGTTGGAAACAGTTGGCCACGTACTGGGGTGGTTGAACTACTGGAGTAACCATCAACCCAGCCCGAAAATAGGGAATTTTTATATATTTTTTAATGAATTTTGTTCAAGTCTGTGGGAATGGGTGCCCAAGGCCATAGAGACAATCATGAATCACATGAGGGTGAAAAATTATGCTATAACATAAGGTTAGGCCACCTACCTCCAACTCGCAGATCCAAATTCCGACAGCCAATTTATCCGCTACGATATCCTCAAGATTTAGGGCCTTCTCCTCCTCTCCAAATTCTCCAAAAACTCACTATGAAAATTAATTGGATTTGGGGGAAAGAACCCCTTTTATAGGAAAAAACCTAGTTTTTTCATCACCCATTACGACCAAATCGTAGCTTGGTTTGGTGAAGCGTTAGCACTGTTGGAAATATTTCAACGATTTCTATAATGGGTCTCTTTTTTTTTGGTAATTTGACACTTCACCAAGAAGCCATTTTTTCCATGAGGTTTCACTTTGTTGCCTATTAAAATCAAATTTATTCATATGATCTGCATGTACTATGGTACTGCCATTTATCTTTTCACTTGTCGACTCATGTGTCGATTTTTGTCATGAGTAACCATTAATTACTCATGCGTATATGGTCCCCTTTGGGCCTCCCCCATGTGGCAGCATCATTGAGTCACCCTTTTCCAGAGCATCAACGATGAGTCACCCGCTCATCCATGGAGTTTGTTTTGAGTGCCATCGAGTCTAGTTGTAGTGTTCCCCCCATTTTTTCCTTGCATTCATCCCATTTTTCTCATATTTGGCCTCCAACTATATTTATTTTTCCTTCAAAAGCCTCCATATGAGTAACCGACCATCCCCTTTGGAATTGAGTTAGTCGCTACGAGGTCAACCATGCATATCATGCTTTTACAATGGAATTATTTAGTCCACCACTCATCTTGTTTCCTTCCATCATCATCCCTGGTGTCAATCCATCTGTCACATCACTATGATCCCTTGTGCCTTTGTTAAGGATTCCTCATTGCCTCAACTCTGGTGGGCCCTCTTTTGTCGATTTCACTACATTTATTCCATAAGTGTGGCCTAAAGGGCAGTGTACCTTGATTTTAACTTCCATCATTTTCCGTTGCCTCGGATCAAGCAAAGGGAATCATCATTTCCCTTTGACTTGGTTGTTTCTTGCGTGTTCGACTCTAGCTCATTATTGCACAATCGAGAATCATACACTTGATGGTCCAGTGAACCATCAGATTGTACCAGCATTTCCCGGGTATGTGAGAGATGTTTCAGACCTCATGATGGGGTGGCCTAGTCCAGATTTATGCAGGAACGCAACAGAATACACATATAACCATAAATATAAAAATGCAGTGGAAATAACACTTCATTTCATTAATATCAAAGAACTGAAATTTGTTTACATGCATAATGGAAATAAACTAGCTACGGCGTTGGTAGCTTACCTATGAGAAGAGATGTGGTGGCTACAGGCCTCTAAACTATGTGTTACAATGAGGCTCGAAGGGATATATATTATTGAGAAATAATGTAAAACCATAAACATCCAAAAACCTAACCCTAGGAGATGAAACGCTAGAATATGGGCCCCATCAGGATAAATTGGTACATCAATTTCCCGGGGTCGTAACTTTGGCATACTATCTTCGTTTGACACACATGATACATCGTTAGAAATATCTATCTGAGGACTACAACTATTGACAACAAATATCAATTTTGGAGTGGACTCAAGGTTTTATGCCCAAAAAATGTCGTTTAGAGCCTCAAAACGACTCCGGAAGTTTAGGACCTGAAAAAACTACTAAAAATAGTAAATTGTGCTATAATTAAGGAAATTGAAGAACTGAAAGGAACAATTGTGGGGCCCCAAATGGAATATTCGAGTGGTCACCAATATCCACTTGGATCATTCCTCCCCCCTTAGGAAGAAATGGTCCCCATTTCGTTGAGTTCCTCCATGAGATGAGGAAACTTCTGCTGAACTTGGTCCCTGGTGAACCACTTGCCTTGGTGCAGGAGTTGGCCAGCTTTGACAACCCGATACAGTTGGACCTTCTGCTAGCGAGTGTTCTTTATTTGCATGTCCATGATACAATATGTGGTGGCATGTTCCATGTAGTCTGGGTTTAATTCTGTTGGTGTAGTTTTTCTGCAAAGTAAGAGGTGTCTAGTAGAGGTGGGAAATAGGGCCGAAGGCGGTCCACATTGAATATTGGGTGTAGACCAAGGAATGGTGGAATATTGATCTCGAAGGCATTGTTTCTTAGAGCCTTGGTTATGGTGTTCGACCCATATTGGAGAGGGCGAATCTTGCGGTGGGGTCCAGTGAAGCGCTCCTTCTGCAAATGTAGCCACACTTCGTCACCCACCTGGAATTGGTGTTGCACCCGATGTTGATCATGTCGTTGCTTGTACTTAGCATTGGCTCTGTCCAATATGTCATGAACCTGCTGGCGGATGTGCTAAATGTACTCAATGAAGTTGTTTGCTTTGTCAGCTTCAGACTAGACATGAGTCGAATCAGCCTGAGTAGCCACAAATGGCATGGCTACGTCAATGGGACATAGTGGTTGGAACCCTAGGCCCACCTGAAAGCAGCTGTGGCCAGTTGGGCTGTGGAGAGACCAATTATAACTGTGTTGTACATAGGTAAGGTTCTCATCCCATGTGCATGGATTCTTTGAATTGTACATGCACAGAAAGTGTACAGTCATCATGTTGAAAACCTCGTTCTGGCCATCAGTTTGGGGATGGAAAGTTGTGGACTTGGAGAGCTTGGTGTCCAGAATTTACTAGAGGCTAGACCAAAATATGCTAAGGAACCTGTTGTCCCGATCTGAGATGACATACTATGGGATCCCAAAGTGCACCCACACTCGTTCAAAGAATATTTTAGCAGTGGCTTCTACTAAGATATTCTTCTTGCAGGCCGACATAATGGCCATCTTCGGGAATCTGTCAATGATCACGAAAACAAAATCATTTCCATGCTTACTATAAGGAAGCCCGACATGTAATCCATGGAGATGGATTCCCAAGGTCGACTAGGGGTAGGTAGTGGAGTATAGAGGCCTTGCTTCTTGATGGTTGGTTTGGAAATGGAGCAAGTAGTGCAGGATCCGATGTACTTCCCAACATCCTGTCGAAGGTTCAGCCAATAGAAATACTTCTGCAGTATTGCCACTATTTTCTTGACCCCGAAATTCCCAGCGATTTGACCGTAGTGTGCTTTCCAAATCATCTTGGCGCACTCGCTTTAAGGAACACAAAGGTGTCCCAGGTGACATAGTAGTGCATCTTGGAGGTGAAAACTTGGAACTTGCGTACCCTCCAAGAGTGACTTGTATGTGTGGCCGAATTCCGGATCACTCTTGTAGAGAAGCGACCAATCAGAAGTGTCATGCCCACAAGAGTTGAGAACAGTGTTTAGCGCCACGATCAATGGTGGGCTGTAAT
The DNA here is from genome assembly GCA_034641835.2 of Pinus albicaulis. NCBI lineage: Eukaryota > Viridiplantae > Streptophyta > Pinopsida > Pinales > Pinaceae > Pinus > Pinus albicaulis. Next base: position 1,282,537,882 of record CM076578.1, read on the forward strand.
ATTCCAAATTAGTTTTCAGCAAGTTGGAATATTAAATTTTGTTTTTTCTACTTAGATAGAAGAATAAGAGGGTAGGGAGACCCATAAATATCCTTAATAGGAATAAAATCACTCCTAATGTGAATAAGGAGCATCATAGTAGCTAGATAAAGCACCCTCATGTGTGAATAGGGGATGAAGCATGTGGATGAGGTCAAGTTTGACCAAATCAACGACGCTGGTATGGAGGGAGTGCATAATCAATGAGAGACATCGCAGTGAAAATGGGAGGAAGTCTCCATGAGAGTAGTGGCTTTAATGAGTGGGGCCCAAGGTAAGAAGGCTCACAATGCATATAAGGAAGGGGAAGCCAGCCATAGAATCCAGGTTGATTATTGTTATGTTTTTGGTCTATTATGACTTCTTGCACTCTTCAGCTGTTTAGCGGAGACTGTTGTGTTGTTTAGCACAAGAGTGTTCTCAAGCGGGAATCCCACCCTCATCCTCAGGGAACTTCGAGTGCCCACTTAGGAGAGGTTATTGAGATGCATTTCCACATTTCGGCATCATGCCAAGCTTCAGTCTTCTTCTACAACGCAGTTTATTCTAGGGTTGTGCTGTGTTGCATGGTAGAAGCAGTGGAGGGTTTACAGGGCCATTTTCTGAGCTTGTTTTCAGTGGAGGAAGCATTATTTCCATCGGGATTCCAATGAAGGAGGTCCTTGGGCATAATTTCATCATTTGGCACTAGGCCAAGCTATTACCATCTCCTACAACACAATTTCCCTCATAGACTGTGTTATATTAGTGTGTATTTGCAGTGGAGGATTCAGTGCATCATTTGGAGAATCAGATTTCCAGTGAAGGGATCAACCTTTCAGTTGGAGAGTCTATTGGAGGAGATTCTATAATTTCCACATCAGTTTCAGCCACCTCCTTTCAGGTGCCCAGTTGCAGAGCTTATTCAACCCTGGGGCTGCATTCTGGCATTTTTGTATATTGTGTATTTCTGGAAACCCTTCCTAGGTTATCTTGGAAAGGTGTTTGAGAGCCTTGATATTTATTTCTAGCATCTCTTGAGGCATATATCAATTGTTCTATATCATTCTATGTTTCTAGTTACAGCTATGTCCACTAGGACTGCATTGTATTTATCTTCCGGCATTTGTATAGCAACAACTCTTCATGTATTTTCCTATTTGATTATTAGAGGCTTGTGTTATATTTCTTGAGTGACTTGATCCTCAATATTTTGTGCTCATTATGGCTGAAATTATTAATAATATGGCTCTACATTTGTCTCATTTATTGGTATATTTAGATTCACTATTATTTTCCATTTTTATCTCCTACATTGCTGCTTTTTCTATTTTGGAATATTACATCGTCTCATGTAGTCTGCAACATTATTGGTGTTGCCCTTCTTATACTTGATGTTCAAATGAAATTGTTGCAGATATATGGCCCACTTCTGATGGCGATCATTATGCAACTTCCCTTGTGTTTGTATGAACTACAGGGGTCGATGGTCTGTGTGGATGATCGTTTCCTTTCCCAAAATGTAATGCTTCCATTGGCGGCACGCCTACACAATGGAATACATTTCTTTGTCATAAGTGGGATACTTGGGGACTATGTCAGACAGTGTTTCACTGTGATATGCCACTGGATACCCCTGTTGAGTAATAAATGACCCAATAGCATAGTCAAAGGCATCTGTCTCGATCTCAAATGGTTGTTTCAAGTCTGGTAATGTGAGAAATGGGGCAGATCAGAGGAACTGTTTCAATTCTACGAACACTTTCTATTGAGATTCCGACCAAAATAATTTTGCTTTCGCTCCTCCCTTGGTGACTTGACTCAAGAGCTAAGTGATATGAGAGGATACCCACATGAACATGGGTAGAAATTAGCAAGACCCATAAATTTGCGGAGCTCCGTTAGAGTGGTTGGGGCTGGCCAATCCCGAATTAATTGGATCTTGGTTGGATCCACATGCACCCCCCGTTCATAAATAATGTATCCCAGATACTGAACCTGGGTCATGCCAAAAGTGAACTTCTCCAAATTGGCACACAACTTGTGTTGCCGCAGTGTTTGGAGGACCTGACAGATGTGGTGGAGGTGTTCTTCCCAAGTCTGGCTGAAGATTAGGATGTCATCCAAGTACAGTACTATAAATGAGTTTGTGAATGCTCACAAGATGTCATCCATCAGCCTCATGAAGGTTGTGGGAGCATTCGTCAACCCGAAAGGCATGACCAAAAATTCAAAGAGGCCCTCCTTGGCTTGGAAGGAAGTCTTGCACACATCGAAGGGTTCGATTGGTACCTGGTGATACCTAGACTTCAAGTCGATCTTGCAGAAATATTTTTCCCCTTTGAGTTGATCCAGAAGGTCATCAATCTGTGTAATTGAGTACCTATTCTGGACATTGATCTTGTTCAGCTCCTGATAGTCGATACAGAGTCTCCAAGTCTCATCCTTCTTTTGCACCAACACGATCGAGCTCCCACAGGGCGATGAACTCGACCAGATTTTACCTTTTTGTAGTAGCTCCTGAATCTACCTCTTGATTTCATCATTCTCCAGAACAAAGCGTCGATAGATCGGTCCATGGGGTAGCGACACACCTGGGGTCAGATAGATGGGGTGCTTGACCTAACAGTGTAGAGGCACCCCTATGGTTGAGGTGAAGATGTCCCCGTACTCCTCCATGAGCTTGTCTATTTGTTGTTGTCGTGTGGAGGAGCCCTTTCTAGAGGTCCTGGCCACAATCTTCTTCTTGCCCTAGGGGCGGATCATTAGGAAAAAAAACTCCACGGTTTTTGAAATGAGCTTACTACATTTTTTTGCAGTAACCAAAGAGATAGCCACAGGTAGTGGTACCTCCAGTATCCTATATAACTTATTGCCTAGAGTAACAATAATAGCGCAAGGTTGGGACTCATACACAACCTGTCGCTTCCATAAGTATGGTTGGCCTAATAATGCATCACAAACATCAAGAGGAGAAATGTCACATAATACCTCATCTATGAAGGGCTTGATGGTATAGGGAAGGTGTCATTGCTGGCTGACGCAGAGATCTCGTCCTTGGTGAAGCCAGCTGATGGTGTACGGATGTGGGTGTGTTGTGGTCGACAAGCACAAATTCTTCACAACCTCTGCTAAAATTAGGTTCTTTTGACTCACACTATCAATAATGAATAGTAGTGGGGAACCCTTTACCCACATCTAAGAGTAGAAGAGACACTCCTCCTCCTCTGGATATTTTGGTTCCTCCATCTGGATCTTTGCAGTGGCAAAAGTTGCATTGGGATCAGCATCAATAATCTGCTTCCCTTTTTCATTACCCTTGTTGGGTTATGATTCAGAGTCGGAGCATGCATCTGAATCATAATCCCTCATCTCGGCCACCAGTGATTGTTTGGCACAACACTCGCTTGTTTTGTGAGTGGAGCTCTTATGGAAATCACACCACTTTCTCGTGTCCTTCTTCGGCTTCGTGGTGTTGTTCTTTACTTGCAGCTTCGATAGGTTATCTTGGATCGCCATGCCTTGGATTTTTCATTTTTTCTACGATTTGGGGGCACCTTTCCCTTGCTTTTGATTCACAGATCCAAAGTCTCACTTCTTCTATTTGAATTTTTGCTCAATCTTGACAACATACTGGTATGTCGTACCAAGCGAGGAGATTTCGAGGAACTCAATTTCCTCCTAAATGTATCTGTGCAGACAACTATGGTACTTCACCACCAAATGTTTCTCTGAATCTTTGATACCCAACTTTGTACGCAGGGTATGGAACAGATTCGTCAACTCATGGACATCTTGATCCCTTTGCTACCACTGCGTAGTACATTGTATGTAATTTTCCTCATAGCTCCCCATGAGATAATATTGTTCCTTGATGGAATCTCAAAAATAATTCCAAGGGGTACGACCAAGAATAGAGAGGGTTACCCCTTGTCCTTTTTATCATAGTAGGTTTCCCACCAATCCTTGACATGGGGGGTAGCTTTGCCAAAGTGCAAAAATAATCTTCTCCTGGTCGGAAAAGTCATGAACTGATAAATATCCTTCTAATATATTCAACCATCTATCTATGGTGTTTACATCTATTTGGCCCTCAAATATGGGAATTTCAAAGTTTATTTGTAACTTAAAAGGAGTTGTGCCTACAGAGTGGATGTTGGATGCAGATGCACCGCCAGTGGGCAGTCGTTGAAGGATCTGGGCAAAGTTATCCATCATCACGTTCCTCTATTTTTAGAGGGCCTCCTCGAGAAATATTTTGATAGGATCTCCTGCTCCATCATATTTATTTTCATCCCCCATGGGTGGCCTTCAGGGTTTGCGAGGATGATCTTGCAAAGGTTCAACCAGATCAAGCCCTAACTCCTTATACCCTAACCTCGTTGGGGACATGCAAAGAAGGATCAAGAAAGAGCAGACTACTCTGATACCACTGATCTGGATTTATGCAAGAAAGAAAAAAAATACACATATAACCATAAATAAAAAAATGCAGTGGAAATAACACTTCATTTCATTAATATAAAAGAACTAAAATTCATTTACAAACATAATGGAAATAAACTAGCTAAGGTTTTGGTAGCTTATCTCTGAGAAGAGATGTGGTGGCTACAGGCCTCTGAACTATGTGTTACTATGAGGCTCTAAAGCCTATATATTATTGAGAAACAATGGAAAACCCTAAACATCCAAAAACCTAACCCTAGGAGATGAAACGCCAGAATATGGGCCTCATCGCGGTAAATTGGTACATCAATTTCCCTAGGTCATAACTTTGGCATATTATCTCCGTTTGACGCACATGATACATCGTTAGAAAGATCTATCCAAGGACTAAAACTATTAACAACTAATATCAAGTTCAAAATAGAATTTTAGTCACTGGAGGTTTGATGCCCAAAAACATCGTTTAGGGCCTCAAAATGGCTCCGGAAGTTCACAATCCAAAAAACTGCTAAAAATAGTAAATTGTGCTATAATTAAGGAAACTGAAAAAATGAAAGAAACAAGGGTGGGGCCCCAAGTAGAATAGGTAGGTGGCCACCAATATCCACCTGGATTATGGCCCTTCAAGTATTCCCCAACATGCTCAGATGAAAGCAGCTTATGATCTAGTCTCAAATGCAATTCCATATATTTGACTGGTTCGGATTTCGCCACTTGTTGTACCCATAATATGCATGTCTCATTTAGACGGTCCATTTAGATATTCAAATCCATTTATTGCTCATCAAGGCTTCTTTGGTTGTGATACCCCCTCACCATGTCAGCTTTGGGGGCATTATTTCTCATGTACTCATATATTATTGTATTCAGTCTGGGCCTCTGTTTTCCAAGCGCATTATGTATGTGGGACTCATTGTATTATTGTATCACATTATGGCCCATTAATGCCAGCATACCATGTATCATGTATCATGTACTTTGTAGCATAGTCCCACATTATTTGGTGCACCATTATTATTTGTACTCAGTTATCTTAGCGAGTATGGGTATGCTTCCCCCACCTAATTTGAGATCATGTACTCCAAAATAAAAGGATACTTATATTAGTTTAGTAGGTCTCGCCCCCTCCATTTCTATATATGTCCTTGCACATATTCAGTTGTCTATATTTCTCTCTCTCTTTGACCCTCCTTTGGTGTCTTGTGGAAGTGTAACCTACAACGTATTTCAGTCATATGATTTTCTCCTAATGATCTTATGTTGGTGTTTTACGGAAATCAAACCTACAGATAAGTATGCTTTCCCTAAGTGTGGTGGTCGCACTTATAACAACATAAAGAAATGTATTTTACCTTTTCCTTAAGATGAATATATAAGGGAAGAAAACCTACTTGTAATCTATTTTCTTTTCCTCACCTCCCTTTGTCGCTTCCGTCACTCTCAATCGAACTGAACTCGCTTTATTGGTACCTACAATGGAAAACAGAAGATAGAAAATGACATAAAGGCATATGATCTATTCATGTTAAACAATTTGAATTGATTGAATTTGTAAATAAACATATAACATCATTGACACATTTATTTGGAAATGAGAAAATGTATTTATTATGAAGTAGAAGGAGAAGTTACAACCAATTGGATCGATTCGATGTCAACTCACTCCAGCTTCTGTCCCATCCTCATCACACCAGCAATCATCACTCCAGCAGCATAAAATTGCATGAAAATGACACCTCCAAGAGTTGTTATCTCACCAACAGAACTCTACTAATACAAATTCTTGCTCTCTTGTGCACTATGATCAGTGCTCAATTTATAAGTAGATGAAGGTAGTTTGACATTAATGAATCATTGAATGGTTTTTCCAAAAATGGATGAAGATGTTTCTTTTTTCATGGGAATAGAAGGATGAGAGGTTTAATGGCTCCATGGTGTCCATATTCAAAGTTATTAGATGATGTGATAGCTAGAACAACTTCTAGAAGCCACTAAAGGATCAGAAGATTCTTGAAATCTAATGAAGAATTCGCTCCCAGTCGACCAACGCACACTAAAGTGGGCCTAGATCCTCTGCAACATAGCTTTGCATGGATTTGATGCTCTGCAAAGCACTTACTGCAGTCTAGGGGTGTGTTGATGGCTCAATGGGGCACTTCAGCTGGCATCTAAGAAGTGAAACTTTCATGAAGGAAAAACATCAATGGGATGACTTGTTTAGGGCATGTAGCAACCAATTTAGAGTATGATAGATCCTAATTGATACTGATATGGGTTTTGGGAGTGATGCCCAAATTGACCTGTAATAGTTTCCCCCTAAAGCATGAAGTCAAAAGTGATAATGTTGATTGATATGCTTTACAATGTGATGAGTAGGATCTGAAGCAGACAGTGACCTGCATCAATTACAATATATTACATCATGATATTTTTTCATCTTGGACACGAATTTCCGAGGGATGCATACCCATACTCAGCAGATAAAATATAATAACATCAGAAATTCAACTACAAATATATACCCATGATAGGATGACCATATTTTTAAAGAACATCGTACCAATGATGTGGTACTACTCCTGAAATCACAACCCCGATGGATGAAACTAGATTTGGGGTCTTCTATCTCGTTCACCCAATCGCTTAAGTACGAGTCTAACCATGCAAATATGTGATCTGAAGTCGAACATGGGAAGACACCATCTAATTACCATCCAATGATGTAAGTCGTTAATAAATGAAAGAGAAACCACCATTGATGATAATGCCTCTCAAGGTACTTTCGTACATTCTACATGGTGTGAATAGATGATTTGATGTCGAACACCATAAAAATTCTTTCGGTCGAAGCCCTTTGATGTCAACCTATCACCGGAAGTGAGAAACCTGTCGTTGATGTAAGTAAGCTCCAAGGTACTGAAAGGTTGTTTCTAATTCATCTTCTTGGATGATGAGCTGATGTCGACAAGCAGCTTGTCGCAAGAAGCAACTCGTTGTAGGAGGGCCTTAATGTATCCCACATCAACGACGCAGAACAAGAGTAATGATTTTAGAGACAAAAATGTAACTGATAAAGCAATATTCAGGGATGGCGGTCATGAAATGAAGGTTTATGAGTATTACAAAGGATGAGGAATAACTGAGTGACTTCCCTTGAACATATCAGTGACATTGAATGAGTTGGTAGCATTGACCCAAAACTGAAGTGATGGATGGTGTGATATACCATAGGTCTGATATACCATCAAGCATATTACCCAACCCAAAATTCACGAAGATGAAGTGAATGAGTGTCATGTTCAAGAGTGACTTGCTACCATAAAGTGTTTTATCCCTTTCCAATTTTCCCTGGTCATTGCTTACCAGTGCCTATTTATTTTTTAACAAGCTTGACAAGGATAACATATGCTGGATGTATAATTACACCCATCGGGTGGATCCGTTGTTATGTGATGCTTTAACAATTCTAGCGAAGGTGAAACTCGATCTTGTCATGATGGACAAGTCTATCACTATTTGATGCTTTAACAAGTCTAACGAGAGTGAAAAATTGGTGCTTTTTCATGTTTAGAGAGTTTGAAAAAGGGACGAAAAGAAAAATCCACAATTTATTTTTCGTAAAATAGTCCCTCAAATCCGAAAGCATAAAATAATACCTAAGAGAACCTCCTAGTCATGTTCGACTAGGGTTTTTTAATATTCCCAAATGGGGAAAGCAACAATATAGATCACAATAATGGGAATATAAGCAAGTATTAACACATTACATATGAGCCAAATGATAGATCCATGGTATTATGTATAACATCAATAAATAAGTACAAGATCTTGGGGATCAAGCCCCTCAAGATAGGCAAAAGGAGCCCCCAATGCCCAAAAGCACCCAAAACATGTAATACACTGCTACACAAAATTACTGAAGAAAGTACAACGTAGTTTTAGTGACTAATACTGCAGCTGGGAAATGTAAATATATGGATCTGTTAGTACAATGCTCAAACAAGGCCAAAAATGGAGATCTATGCTCCTCAACAATTTTCCTAAACAACCCAGGAAGGGTTTCCGGAAATGCACAAAATATAAATTGTGGATCTAAAGCCCTAGGGCTGAAGATTCACTAAAAATGAAGCACATAGAAGGAGGTGTCTAAATCTGATGTATATTCGAAAATAAATCCTCCAATAGAATCTCTCAATGAAGGGTTTATCCCTTCAATGGAAAGAAAACACTCCAAATGGAGCACTGAACTCATCGCTGCAACAACACACTAAAATAATGCAGTCATGGAATGGAACTATGTTGTAGGGGATGATGCTATCTTGGCCTGATGCCAGAATATGATATGAAGCACAGGAAACTTCTTTACTGATCTCCCAATAGAAATAAATCTTCCTCCACTGAAGACAAGCTCAGAAATGGCCCAAAGAAATCCTCCAGTGCTGCACCCTACAACTCGACATATATCTAAACAAAATTTGCGTTGTAGAAGAAAGTTGAAGCTTGGAAAAATGTCGGAATGTGGAAATGTAGTGCAATACTCTTCCTATGAGGTCACTCAAGGATAGAGGTGGGATTCCTGCTTGGTAACACCCTATGCTAAACAACACTGCAATCTTAGCTAAACAATTGAAGACATCACAAAGTCTTAACAAACCACAATCAAGTAATAATCTAAAAAACATGAATAAAATGGCTGCCATCCTCTTCCTTATATTCTTGGTGAGCTTCCTCACCCTAGGCTCCACTCATTAAAGGCACTACTTCCATGCAAAGGATCTCCCTCCAAAACTGTGTTTTCCCTCATTGAATTTCCACTACTTCCATACCAGCGTTGTTGATTTGGTCAAAGTTGACCCAGTCCACATGATTTTTCCCTTGTTCACACATAGGGGATCTTTATATAGCTCTTTTGATGCCCTCCATTCACATTTTGAGTGGTTTTATTCATACTAAGGAGATTTATGGGTCTCCCTACCCTCTTATTCTTCTAACTAAAAGCAAAATTAGATTTTAATATCCAATTAGCTACATGCTAATTTAGGAATATTACAATCCTCACCTCCAAAATGTTGCTTGTCCTCAAGCAACTACAAGAATAGATATTAAAAATGTAGGGAATATTCATTTCCATGTGAAGCTCCATCCTCTAAACTATCATCCATATAAAATGAATCACCTTCCAGAATGGTAATTCATAGAAAAACTCCTCCCATATGAGAGGCTCCTTCCAAAGACATAAGTCAATCATATGGCTCCCTTCATAAGGAAACAAGTGATATAATTTAGCATCCATATAATGTCCCATGCTCCCCTTGAAGCATGAATAAGTGTGGGAAGTTTCATCCCCAATGGACACATCCAACCAATGTGTCATCCCTCCAATCATGTCCCCAACAATAATAAGAACATCATCAACATATGGTATCACAATCGAAGTCATGCAAGATTCCATGTGTAGTAATGGAAATGGATAATGGTCCCTCAAGTCCAACCAGTGCAGTTTTTCTCCTAACTGCTTCAGAATATGGCATGATGAGTGGTTTCCCAACCACTTGTTTGATGCCCCAATCTTCTCACATGCTTGGAGAAGGTGTATGATGTGTGGTGAAAATTGAGCACACCCCACAAAAGATATCATCTCCCGATGATCTCCTAGGAAGTGGCCATCATCCATACTGCTTATGGCCTCAAGTAGATCATGAAGTATAGAAGAAAGAGCGCCTCCTCTTGGAGCAATGCCCTGCACATCAATAGTAAAGAAATACAAATACATAAATCATGATGTACAGGAATACAATTTTTACCATGTACTTGGTTCAAGCTAGTAAGGTGGCTCATAGATGGGCCTCCTCTCACTCCCAATGAGAAAGGAAGTGACTGAGATAACTCTTCCAAAGCGTTATGTTTCTCCTCATCCTCCAAAAAATCCATGCATCTCCTCATATGATGGTGCATCACCTCTTTGAAGCCTTCCCAAATGAATCCCTCTAGGATAGTATGGTATAATCTTATGAAACCAGTGGGTTTGGAGAGAAAACCCTCATATGCTGCATTTTGTAGCTTCTCCTTGAGCTTAGGGGCTCTATTAAAGAAGAATCTACTCTAAAAATAGATGACCCCATCTACCATGGCATATCTCCCATCTGATAGCTGGCCATCAAGCACTCTGCATGAAAAGAGATCCTTGGAGTATTCCACTAACAGCTGGGATCTCCAATAATGGTCAATACTCAATAATGACAGTGTTGTTGATCTATAATGTGAATCACCTATCATGTTGATGCTCTCTTCTTTGACATCTCCCATGCAAAATTCATACACCGAGATGCTACAATCTTGCCTCTATTGCTCCTCACGCAACTCCTCATGCTCTAGTGAAGGTGGAATTTTTTGGAGGCTAGCCTTCCATGGGAAGCTATCACCCATCAAAAACTTACTGATTTTGGCCAATGTAAGCATGAGTGGCCACCAACCTCTACCAAATATATAATATTCCTCCCAATGTGGAAGTATCTTCTGATTCTCCAAAGCCATGGAGTGGTCTCCTTGCACTCTGATGGTGCCATCCATCCCTGAAACATCTTCTCTCAGCACAAGATGTTTGGTGAGAGTGGGTAATACTGATATTTGGAGAATGTCTACCTCCTTGTTGAGCCTACCTCGGACTCTCTGCATTCTGTCAAGTCATCCCAAGGTTCTCACCCCTCCGGAATCTATGAGTGGTGCAACCAAATGTGAAGCATATCTCATCATCCCCTGATCTGGTGGTCTCCCAGGTGGAATGCCTCCATGCAATGAGACATCAATATCAAGAGTAGACTGCATATATGAGTGGAATTCTTTATCCTTGCTCTCACTGCGCAAATCAGTCTGCCTCTTTTGTGCATCAACCTTTTGAAATATATAGGGGTGTGTGCTCCTAGTCATGTGATGTTGATCATTCTCCCTATCTTCATCTTTCATCTTCAAGATCTCACAATCTATAAATGATGGCACATATTGCTCATGGATTGTGCCCTAATCTCTCCATGTGATATTCTTTCGAACTTCTTGCAAGGGTACAACAATTCCTCTCATTGGAGAAATTTCTCCATCTCCCTCTCCATGAGGTACTAGATCTGCTCCTACTGTGATAGTGTTGTTACCTCTTACCTTCTATTCCCCTTCATAATGAATGGCGGTTGCCTCATCATCATTAAGAGGCTCTTTGTTTAGATCCTCTTTTGAAAAAGAGATCTCCATGTCTTCCTTTTGAGAAGAGAGCTCTTTCTGGAGTGGGGATCTTGCCTCTAGCAAGGTATTCTGCAAGTTTTTAACTCCCTCAATAGTATTCAGAAATGGAGTTGGGTTTATAGATCCTTCCAACTCATGCAAAGGTTTTGTTTGTTTAGGCTTGGCTAGCTCAACCAAGGATGTTTCAGAATGTTTTGCATCAAATATTTTCACTATATTCCTAGTGAACCTTGCATAAGTAGATACATTTACATGATTCAAGTAAGAAGTTTCATAAAACCACCAGGCATAATCCTTACCTTCAAGATGCATCACTGTTACTCTAATGGATTCATCTTCTGAAACTTGGTGTTGCTTCAAATAGGTGTCTAGCTCCTTCACCCAAGCCCTAGCTGTACATTTGGGTGACCCATCAAAAGTAGATAGAAAGAATCTACCCACATCATGTTGCTTGCACTTCTTGCTTCTATTTTAATTGCTAGGTCTTCTATCCTCTTTGATCTTTCAAAACCATTGGAAGTTTAGATGATCTTTGAACCTCCAAGATTGAGATTCATACTCTTGAAGATAGTCACCAAGAGTCTCCTCCTTTGGCACATCTCCTTCCTCCATCTCTCTTGCTATGAACATAGGCATGGTAGAGCATTGTAGATATGATTGTGTGGCTGAATTCTCACACTCATAATATGAATAACTGGGGCTTTCTTCATGTGAAAATATTTTTGAGGGATTTCCACGTCTTTCCCTCCTCATTCCCTCGATTTCTCTTCTAAGCTCATGCATCGTTTGGAGAAAAAGTTCTGAAAAAATATTTCCCTCCATTTCTTTAAATAATAAAGACTTGCCTTTGCCTCTTCTGTGAGTCTTCTCCTTTCCGTGAGAATATTCTTCTTCTTCTGATAACATAGATGCAATGTCTTCACAGGCTGAGCCAAGATTATGCTCTGATACCATTATAATATTCCTAAAGGGGGAAAGCAGCAAAATATCTCACAATAATGGGAATAACAGCCAGTATTAACACATTAAATATGATCCAAAGGATATATCAATGGTATTATGTTTAACAACAATAAATAAGTACAAGATCTTGGGGATTAAGCCCATCAAGATAGGCAAAAGGAGTCCCCAATGCCCAAAAGCACCCAAAACATGTAATACACTACTACACAAAATTACTGAAGCAAGTACAGTGCAGTTTTAGTGACTAATACTGCATCTGAAAAATGTATATATATGGATCTGTTAGTACAACACTCAAACAAGGCCAAAAATGGAGATCTATGCTCCTCAACACTTTTCCTAGACAACCCAGGAAGGGTTTCCATAAATGCACAAAATATAAATGGTGGATCTAAAGCCCTAGGGCTGAAGATTCACTGCCACTGAAGCACATAGAAGGAAGTGGTTGAATCTGATGTAGATCTAGAAGGAAATCCTCCAATAGACTCTCTCAATGAAGGGTTGATCCCTTCAGTGGAAAGAAAACACTCCAAATGGAGCACTGAACTCACCCCTGCAACATCTCACTAAAATAACGCAGTCATGGACTGGAATTGCACTGTAGGGGATGATGCTACCTCGGTCTAATGCCAAAATATGATATGAAGCACAAAGACCTTCTTTACTGATCTCCCAATGGAAATAAAGCTTCCTCCACTGAAGACAAGCTCATAAATGGCCAAAAGAAATCCTCCACCGCTGCACCCTGCAACTCAGCACATATCTAAATAGAATCTACGCTGTAGAAGAAATTTGAAGCTTGGCCAAATGTCGGAATGTGGAAATGTAGTGCAATACTCTTCCTATGAGGTCACTCAAGGATAGAGGTGGGATTCTTGCTCGGGAATAGCCTGTGCTAAACAACATTGCAATCTTAGCTAAACAGTTGAAGAGAGTTCAAAGTCTTAACATACCACAATCAAATAATAATCTAAAAACATGAATAAAATAGGTGCCATCCTCTTCCCTATATTCTTGGTGAGCTTCCTCACCCTGGGCCCCACTCATTAAAGGCACTACTTCCATGCAAAGGATCTCCCTCCAAAACTGCATTGTCCCTCATTGAATGTCCACTACTTCCATACCAGCATTGTTGATTTGGTCAAATTTGACCCATTCCACATGCTTCTTACCTTTTTCACACATAGGAGAGCTTTATCCGGCTCTTTTGATGCCCTCCATTCACATTTGGAGTGGTTTTATTCCTACTAAAGAGATTTATGGGTCTCCCTACCCTCTTATTCTTCTAACTAAGAAGCAAAATTATATTTTAATATTCCAATTAGTCGCATGCTAATTTAGGAATATTACAGGTTTTCCTTTTTCATAAACATAATCTATCCCAGTTCGGAAAAGGGTTAAACTTATACTGAGTAGATGTTGTTTCAATTCCTTTTACGAGCTCAAAAGGACAAGTGCTCGGAAATATTTTCATATTTTTGGAGTCTGAAAAGAGTTGAAAGAGAACTCAAGGGGGGTTCCTTTTTCATGTTTAACAGATCTCGAAAAATAGATAAAAGTATGCTCTATAGCTGACTTTCAATTTAATTAACGAGCGGTAAAATACGGAAAGAGCTCAACATTTTCATGTACGTTTTACGAGCCTGAAAATAATAGCAAAAGAAGCTCGGGATTTTCATGAGTTTAACGAGTCTTGAAAATAATAACTGAAATGGACTCGAAAAATTATGCTTGAGAGTAGTTTCATTTTTACACAAGCTTGAAACATAGGAAAAATTATGCTTGAGATAGGTTTGTTTCATTTTTACAAAAGCTTGAAACAAAGGAAAAATCATGCTTGACCTGATTCATTTTTTAACGAGGTTGACACAGTAAAAGAACTATCTTCAGACCTGATTCATTTTTTAACGAGGTTGACACAGTAAAAGAACTATCCTCAATGACCTGATTCATTTTTTAATGAAGTTGACATAGTAAAAGAACCATCCGCATGATAGTTTCACCCAACCTATCTATTTCGGAAACATTGGAAATCTTCCTTAAGTCAGATGAAGTGGAATATATCATATTGCATGTTTCTATTTTTGCGATTGTCGTCGATGTCGCAGGGGACATTAACGAAAAGGTGCCCATTAGGGAATAATCCTTAAAGAGTCCTACACCAATGTTCTTAAGAGATGGTGGGGGTCTGTGAATAAACGGAACACTTCCAGTTGCCTGCGAACCAAAGGCAAAGAAGGATAGTTGATCACATTAGGGGAATTTTGAAGTCTAAAATGGGCCTCTTAAGAAAATAATACAATAATAGTTAAACCAATAAAATAATAATTATGAATTTGCAATTCACTTTTTGCACCACAATCCATGTAACCATAGTTAAATTCAATTCAAAATTTGTACCAAAATAAAATTAATAAAAAAATTGTATTGATGTGACTATAAATAAAAATGAGATTTTCAAGAAAAAATCATTATCATTGAACAATTAATGCATTTTTCCTTTGTACTTAAATAACTTAAAATAAAATATAAATATAAATTCATAAATTCTTAATTATATAATATGCTATTAATTAAAATTTATATTATTTAAATTGTATCATAACATGTAATTTTTTTTTTGTAAATCAGCTGATATATTAGATCACAAAATGATACATATGGTTACAAAAGGGGCTGCCATTTCCAGAAGGAAAGAGAGAGTGCAAGCCAGCGAAACAAAAACCCACTACTAAAAGCCCTGGAGCCGATCGATGATCAGACAGACAACAAACAAGGTGACAACAAACCCAAACTTGATCAGAGTCAAGCAGAATTTTAACACAGAAAACGGCCAACCACACAGGGATGCCAGACAGGGAGAAAGAAATTACAGAAAAAGAAGGCCATTTAAAGGCTTGCTGAAGCTTACAAATATCTGACATAAAAGAAGATAAAAACAGAGGACAAAAAGGGACCAGCAACAAGAGACTACCCAGCAGGAATCCTAATGATTGCTTTTGGCGATGCCTGGGGTACCCGCAGTGCTCGGACCAGCTTCATCATCGCCCTTGGGGACACTGCGCGGCCTGTGGCGCCTGATGAAAGTTGTTTTGGACCCGTCTTCAGGGATTTCAATTGAGACATTTAGCACATAGTGCATGTAAAGCTTGAAGAGCTGAATGAACCCTTCCAGGTGCTTAGTGAGCATTTTAAGCTCTTCCGTGAGGGAATTGATGGAGAATTCCAGCTTGTCCAGCCGAGCAGAGGCGAGGGAGTTCGCCTGATAGGCCTCCTTGAAAGCTGCACCTTGCCTGCTCATGGCTTTGGCTAGCATCACTTTCATCTGCCAAGCCATGGATTGAGTCCTCAGGAACTGGGTGCCCCTAGTAGTTGGGGTGCCTGGGTCCGTGATCCAATCGAACTCCTCGTTGATGTCTTTGTTTTTTATTCCTTCCCTAGCTTTGTTCACCTCCACTTGGAGCTCATCGATAATCTGTTTCCCCTTTTTTGAGACAGAAGCCTCATAATCTTCCTGGGCTCTCTTTAGCTCTCTAGCGGCTTTGGAGCTGCGAAGAATGCGCTCAGCCATGGTGGGATTGCCAATGCAGATAGTTGAGATACTAATATCTTTACATGAAATCGTGAACACAGTTCTGAGCTCTGAGGAATGCCGTAAACAGTTGAAATATTTCCCAGAGGGCTCAGTATTAATAGTGCAAGGCTCAATGTGAAGGGTCGCGATTTGGACTGAAACTACCGTCTTTTCCCAGCTTCTGACAGCCTGGATTCCCATCAGGTGATCGCCGACTTGCTTATTATTGTTGTTGATGGCGTTCGGGTTTCCACGCTTATTCCTTAAGAGCCGAGGCCACGCGTACCTCCTATCATAGAGATTAAGCTGTCCTTTATCCTTGTTGTAGATCTTCCACCTTTTCCAATGCCAACCATAGAACAACCTCCAGTGATGCCACCATCAGGCATTAAGGATCATGGAATAGACAATTAGAACAAAACACATTTTTCATTGATGATCGGTACCCTGTAAGCCGTCCTCCTCCCCTAACACGCCTGTGAGGTCTTGCCTTGAGATTTGAAAGCAATCATCCCGAAGATTGGCACATGTGATGCTCTTCCAGCAGGTGTCAATGACATTTTCAGATCCAGAGATCTACACCCCTTCCAGTGGGGCCTTTCCCTTATCCATCATTACTTGTTTAAAAGAAGGGACCCCATTGGCTCCCACGTGCCTCATCTGTTGGGCTAGGGAAAGACCCCGCCTCCAAAGTTCTGCGAACAGGGCACTGCCATCCACCAGAGTTTGTGACAGACTGCAGCTTGCAGCTCGAAACCCTAGCCCAGCACTCCTGAATCTATTTCCCCGAGAAAGCTCGTTCTGACCCTCATAACATGTAATTAATATACTATATAAAAACAATATAATAAATGTAATATATTATTTTATGTATGAATTTTATATTACATATTAAATTGATTTGTTTTATAATATAAGAAGAAATAATATATAATATTAACTGGAATGTGATATATATTCTATAAC
Source organism: Pinus albicaulis (assembly GCA_034641835.2). NCBI lineage: Eukaryota > Viridiplantae > Streptophyta > Pinopsida > Pinales > Pinaceae > Pinus > Pinus albicaulis. The sequence goes on from CM076578.1 coordinate 1,282,555,082, forward strand.
ATTTAGATTATTTTTTATAATATTATATAATATTAATATAATCATAATGAAATCACTTGAATTGTATTTAAAATTAAAAAAAAAAAGTACTGAAATATATTTTATTTATATTTATAAGTATAATATAAGATTTATATACATTGAAATTTATTTATTTTTTCCCTAAACTTTGTTGAAATTAATATAACTATTTTCAACATACAAAACTAATATATATTTTTTAATCATACAAAACTAATATGTTTTTTTCTTTAATTTTAATATTTTTGTATTGCTATTAATATTATAATAATATTATTTATAGATTTGATTTATCTTAAAATTACAAGGTTGCATTTGTATTTAATTTGATTTCATATGAATCATATATATGTATAGATATTAACTTATAATTAATTTGAAATTGTAATATTATACAAAATGAGATGAATATATAATTTAAAAATAAATACATGAAAATATAAAAATATAATATTTATTGAAAAATGTGTAAAGACATGAAGATTGTGTAAGGATATGCATTGTTTCTTTCAAAAAATATAAAATGACAATAATAATATTTTATTCAAAAAGTGTGAAATGACATTTATTATGAGTGCTTTACTTTATGACTTTAAAAGTACTTAGAGCACTACCATGGTTAACCATGAGTTTTTATCCACCATTGAGAATGTGACAAATAAGTACCTTTAACTCAAGCAATGCCACTTCAACCATTAGGGATGATGTCATCCCATAAAATGTGATTGGTTCTCATAAAATGAATTTTGATTGTACATTTTCCTTAGGAGGCCCATTTTAGACCTCAAAATTCCCTTATTGATGACTGTGATGCTTCCCTTATGGGGGAAGACGACCATACAAAAGAAAGTAGATACTATCGCAGCCATAGCATAAACCCACGATCTTCCAAGTAATATACTGTAGTTAAGGGGTCTGTCAATGACCTCAAATTCAATAGTAACTGATTTTCCCCCTAGTTCGACTTGCAGGTTACTGAGAATTCCACAAAGCTTATATGTACAACCATAAAAAGCTTTCAACGTCATAGGTGATTGTGACAAATTCGACGAGCCAATTGACTTCCAGCAACTCATAGACATGATACAAGTGGATGCACTTTCATCAATGATAGTGCGATGAATGAGGCGATTCAGGACATGTACTCGAATCAAGAATGCTAATTGTGCTGGTAATTGTGGCACATAGCCCACATGATTAAAGACTACAATATTAGAATTCGTTGGATCAATTCCACCAATCATCGATAACAAAGCCTGCTTCTAGGAGGGACAATTCTGAAGAACCTCAAGCGTTGACATAGCAGAAGGTGACTGAGCCAGATTTTCTACTACGTTATAATTTTGAGTTGCATGAGCTCGAGGGTTGAATGTCGATTTATGAACAACTCCCTTTGGCGGCTTTATTGTTAACTATGGAATAATAGGCAGTGGAGTCGAGTCAAATGAAGTCGAAGTCAAAGAAGTAGGTTGATTTGTAGCCTGACCATTCGACCGCGACAGCGGATTACTATAATATTTACTTTGAGTATAAACCAAAACATAATTTTTGGGTTTAGTGACAGATAGCATAAGCACTTGCGAACTAGAAGCGGATCCGTAGCAACTATATGTGTTTCTGAGTTCTAAAAAGGATTGGTCAACACTGTAGATGCGGAAAAATTCTTAAGAAGCTTTGAGACTTATGAGTCGTGAGGAAAATATCGCGTAAAATTATCCTCATTACATATCAAGCAAGGGTAACGAGGTTTCCAAAAAGAACTAGATGAATCAGATGTTTTTTCATGCGAGGTAAATTTGATTTCTTCTTATCTTTCCCCTTCTTCTTACTTCCAAGTTGCTTGTTGCTTTTTCCTTTGTCAGATGACACAGCATGTATTTCAGAAGAAGACGCAGGATCATATGAAATAGGGTTTTGATTTGAAACAAAAAGTGTAGAACTAGATGGTCGAATTGTTGGCGGAGTGCTAGCAGAACCAATCACACCATCGCCGACATGAATGTCCTTACCAGATGGAGAAGGAGGAACAGTAAAATTTGTTCGCGATGCATTCAGAATCTTTTCATAGAGTGTACCGGACTGACTGTAAATCAAATCCAGATACTGGGCACGAACAATTACTTGCTCTTCAGTGACAACATCACCTTTAGCCACATCGTCGGTGATAGATGGCAGAAAGGAATTTATAAACCACTCAGTTAAGAGCTGATCAGGAACAAATTTTTTAACCATTCAATGAAGACGACGCCGCTCATGTATATGATCTGATATATGAGTAGCAGTTTTCTGTTTAAAGTTGGTCAAAAGTTCCGTTCCAATTTCATATCTGATGGGTAACTGGAAGTGGGTTAAAATAGAAGTGGCCAAAGTTGTAAAGTTATCAAAAGAAGCTTGTGCATTAGGGGAATTTTGAGGTCTAAAATGGGCCTCCTAAGGAAATAATAAAATAATATCTAAACCAATAAAATAATATTTATGAATTTTCAATTCACTTTGTGCACCACAATCCATGTAACCATAGTTAAATTCAATTCAAAAGTTGTACCAAAATAAAATTAATAAAAAAATTTGTATTGATGTGACTATAAATAAGAATGAACTTTTCAAGAAAAAGTCATTATCATTGAACAACTACTGCATTTGTCCTTTGTACTTAACTAACTTAAAATAAAATATAAATATAAATTTATAAATTCTTAATTATATTATATGCTATTAATTAAAAATTATATTATTTAAATTGTATAATAACATGTAATTAATATACTATATAAAAATAAAATAAAATAATATAATATAATAAATATATAGGGATATGCATTGTTTCTTTCAAGAAATATGAAATGAAAATAATATATTTTTATTCAAAAAGTGTGAAATGACATTTATTATGAGTACTTTACTTTGACTTTAAAAGTACTTAGAGCACTACCATGGTTAACCATGAGTTTTTATCTACCATTGAGAATGTGACAAGTAAGTACCTTTAACTCAAGCAATGCCACCTCAACCATTAGGGATGATGTCATCCCCTAAAATGTGATTGGTTCTCATAAAGTCAATTTTGATTGTACATTTTCCTTAGAAGGCCCATTTTAGACCTCAAAATTACCCTAATGGTAATTCATTGTACCACTTCGCAGCCGGATAAGGGTTCGCTGGAAAAGGCGCAGTCTAACAGAATCATCATTCAAGGAATTTGATGAACACCATAAATGATAAGTCATGACGTGCATAGACGGGTCTTCTCCAGAATTTCCATGGAATTTTGAAATGTCAGAGAGTAATTTATGAGGAATCACCGGCCACCAAGGTAAATAATGAATGGGATCATTAGTGAGTCGGTTTAAATCATGTAACTCTAATGTTGCAACAAACGACAACTGTCGATTTAGGTGAGGTTGAGCATAACTAGGATAAGATGGAATTGCTTGGGAAATACGTTGTTGTGTACCAAAAAAAGGGTTATGTTGTTGGTAACCCATATAGGGGTAAGTTTTTTTACCAAACACTTGATAGGCTTGTTGAACGGGACCTGGATAAGCTTGAAACTGTTGGAATGGTTGTTGTGGCTGTCATGGGATTTCATAAAATTGTTGCCTGCCAGGATGATTTGGAGACCAGGTTGTGAATAGATGGGACCAGTAGAAGCCTGTGACAAAGGTAAACTATCCTATGGTTGTGAAATTGCTGATACAGATGGTTGTTGAATACTAGCCTGGGAAGACGGAGTCTGTAGACCCTAAACTTGAGGGTTAGGGGTTGAAGGACCCACTTGAGTAGACTTAGCAACAACCATAGAAGTAACAACAGGCATAGTAGGTACATATGTAACAAGTTGAACTGGTTGATATTGATACACAATCGTTTGCGGTTGAATAGGAAAAGTAAGCTACCATTGACAAACAAGCATTCTAGCATAATATTGACTTAAAAACAAAGGGGTACTGCCATATGGCCTGAACATTTGTTGCCCCCTAGCATATGGAGTATAAGGATATTGCACATACTTACTTTCATATGATGGGAATCCAGCAAATACTGGATAAGATGGACGATAATTGGATGGACTAGCTTGATATTGAGCTGATGATGTCAATAAAGGATCGGATCGTTCAGTACTCGTAAGAGAGAAACCAGATAAAATTCCAGATGATGACATGGGAGAAGTCCATGAACTAGAGGAGACAACAAAGTAGGTTCCATTTAAATCTTAGTAATCCAGTGGGACGGACGGACCACCATAAAGATGAGACTCAGGTGTCGTGGAAAACATCTAAGATGAAGCAACAGTAGATGATGTCGCAGCTATAACAGATGGTACAGGCTGGGATGTTGTCACATCCATGGTTAAATAACCCAGCAAATACTCTAATGAATCTACGGGAACTTGAGAGTGAATAGGATCAACATGAGCAAAGTAGGTCAAACGAGGAAAAGACAGATAAAAAGGAAGCCCCGACCCAAAATGAGTGGGAGATTAAGGGGTTTTCTCTTCTTAAATTTCTTCCCCTATTGAAACCAAAATAGGTGGAAGTACTTCACCATCAAGCCCGAGATAAATTTCAGGTGGTAAAAATATGCGGTAAAGAGGAAGACTCAATGGTTACGGATGACTGAGGATGAGATGGTTTCACGAGAACAACTTCTTGTTGTTCAACTTCAGGATCAAGATGTTCTGGTAAAATAAAATAAGTTTTGGATTGACTTCCAGTTGAACAAGCTCGGGTTCTATAGTTACCGTTTCACTCGATTGAATTTTAGTGTCCTTAAGTAACTGTGAGGGTTCCGTCTCGATAGTAGCAGATAAACCGGGATCGGTTGAAATGACTCAAGACTCGATACTCAAAGGATCAGATAAATTTGGTAAATTAGATGAAGGTGTAGCACCAAAGGCTCCAGAGGTACCAAACTCGGTAGGACGAGCTCGCCTTCGAATAATAGGTGTAGGTTTTGGCGGTAAAGTTGGTTTATTCGTTTTCCTACACAAACTACAGGGAAAGGGTTGATCTTCTTCCACAACTACCTATTTATTTTAATACAAAAAAAACGGGTAATGCTAGGAAATTTTTTTACCAAGTAACTGTGAACTGTAATATACCGCCCCAGAAAACCAAGGAATTATGTACGTGCATGCAATCTCCTTGAATATTGTGTTCGGTGTATCACAGTGCACAAGGTGGCCAACTCGGTTACCTATGGATGGTAAGCAACCTAATGTTGTCCCTCCAAATATACTCAATGGTACATGGAGGCCCAATCTGTATCACCATTGTCTAATGCAAAACCACACAGTGAGAGCATCCCCTTATACTTTTCGTACTAGAACACTGCACGATATACCTGAAAGTACGTGGACGAGCTCTGATATACTTATGTATGTGGAATGAGGTATCACACTCGGAATGTATCGCAGACAATTAACGATAGTTGTTATGTTTAACGACATCAGAACACATCTCCAGCCTAGACCTATAAATGTTATCATTAAGTGACAATGCTCCCTTAGATGAATTCAGATAAATTTTAAGTTGATCTTGCTTATAAGTTTGTCTTTCAAGTTCACCATGATATGTATTTGACATTCCTAGAATGCAATTAAAATGATAAGCATTCTTTTCGATTTGATTTTCATCAATTAAAAACTAGGTACAAGGGATAGAGCAATCATATTGTAAGCCAACAACAATGAGCACATCTAAATGCAAATTCCTCAAACTATTATGCACAAACAATCACTCAATACTTTCAAGAGAAACGAAGACTGAAACAACAATTCCTCTTTCCGAAAATAAAGAATTGATCAAATGTAAAATTTTAACTTTGGAACTATTTGACAATGACAAAGAAAACAAAAAGAAACATTGATAAAACAAATATCCAAAGCGAGGCAAGAACAGTAGAGGCAATCTGGTCTCTAGAGGCAATCAGACAATTGAAACTTCAACAAACAAAACACTGAAATGAATTGAAAAAGACAAAATATGATAGATTTTGGTTGGTCATAGGAGAAATTCACCCCTGAGTAGGAGACAGTGTGTTGCAAAGCACTGTCCTTAAGCCAGCAGTGTTATGCAGAGCATTGTGTCAAGACCAACAGTGCGTTGGTTCCAGATGAAACTCTAGAAAAGCAATAAAACACAGTACTTTTGCTAAAACATATTCAAATTACTAAAATAAAGTAGGTAAAGTCTACTAGAGGCTGATGAAGAAGGATAAAACCACCAGGGACGATCTGTCGATCCCCAGTATGGTCGCCATTTTTTTTTATGGAAATCAAACCTGCGGATAAGTATTCTTTCCCTAAGTGTGGTGGTCGCACTTAGAACAACAGAAAGAAATATATTTGACCTTTTCCTTAAAAGGAGTAGATAAGGGAAGAAAGCCTAATTGTAATCTGTTTTCTTTTCCTTGCCTCCCTTCGTCGCTTCCGTCGCTCTCAATTGAACTGAACTCGCTTGATTGGTACCTGCAATGGCAAACAAAAGATATAAAATGACATAAAGGCATATGATCGATTCATGTTAAACAAATTGAATCGATTTAAGTTGCAAATACACATATAACATCATTGACACATGTATTAGGAAGGAACAAATTTCTTTATTATGAAGTAGAAGGATAAGTTACAACTACTTGGATCGCTTCGATGTCAACTCACTCTAGCTTTAGTCCCATCCTCATCACACTAACAATAATCCCTCCAGCAGCATAACATTACATGCAGGCGACACCTCCAAGAGCTTTGATCTCACCAGCATAACTCTACTAATACAAATTATTTCTCTCTTGTGCACTATGATCAATGTTTAATTTATAAGTAGATGGAGGTAGTTTGACATTAATGAATCATTGAATGGTTTTTCCAAAAATGGATGAAGAGGTTTCCTTGTTAATGGGAATAGGCGGATAAGAGGTTTTCAAAGTTATAAAATGATGTGATAGCTGGAACAACTTCTAGAAGCCAATAAAGGTTGGGAAGTTTCCCGAAATCCAATGAACAATTCACTCCCAGTCGACCAACGCACTCTAAAGTGGGCCTAGATCCTTTGCAACGTAGCTTTGCATGGGAGTAGGTGCTCTGCAAAGCACTTACTGCAGTCTAGTGGTGTGTTGATGCCTCAATGGAGCACTTCAACTAGCATCGAACCAGTGAAACTTTCATGAAGGAAAAACATTAATGGCATTACTTTTTTAGGGCATATAACAACTAATTTAGGGTATGATAGACCTAATTGATACTGATATGGGTTTTGGGAGTGATGCCCAAATTGACCTGTAACAATTGGGGGGAAATTTGTTATCACCTAAAAAATGATTATCTAGCCATTTCTAACTAAGTGGATCGAAATACACCATGCAGGATTAATTTTACCATATTAAAAACACTTTCACCATAGGAAATAATTTAGTAAACCATTTGTATTAAATTATTTATATTTAAAAAAAAAAAAAAAAAAAAAAAAAAAAAACCATGAGAATAATTGAATGAATCATTATTTATTTAATTTTCTCTACGAATAATTATTAAATCATTATTTGATAATTATTGCTTGTCACATTTGACTAAATCGCCTAGGAATAATTAAAGAAATCACTCTTTATTTATTATTCCTTAATTCTATTTTTGGAATAATTGTTAAACCATTATTTGATAATTATTTCAATTTCACACTTTTCTTAATTCTTACAAAAGTAATTAATAAATCATTTTATTTTTTAATTACTTCAAACATTTTCTGAATAAATATATTTCACCATTTTGAAGGTCTTTTCTCTCTCCAAAAAATATCATAAATTATTCTCAAAAACTATATTTAGATTTGGTCAAAAAAAATTTATTATTTTCCATTTCCTATTATAACCCAATAATTTGTTATAAATATGAGGGTTTTCCATTCAGTCTTGACCATGATCACTATTATCATCACCACTACCGTCTTCTCACATTTGAGCTCCCATTTGAGTTCCATTTTGTTTTTTGGGTTTTCTAGATGTTGAGAAAAAAAAAAAAAAAGATAATTGAAGCACAAGGACATCAAAGGACCCATCCATGGAGAGGGATTTGCAGATCCATGTTGTAAACCTCCTTCACCAGGTGTTTTGTAATAAAAATATTATTCATTAAAATTATTCTTTTATTGGGTTATTGCATCAGTTATTTCTTGTTGTTCTATGTTTTGGATCACATGTGGTCTTTTTGCTGCGGTGTTTTTTCTTTCTTTTTTTCATTATAGATATGAAGTGTAAACAACCACATCTTGTTGTTAGGGTAACTTGTCACCAGTGACTTAAGTGATTCGTTTTTGGTACACATACTAATAATTTTCAAACTAACACATCATTCAAGCATTATCTCATTTGTGAAGCCGATGAATTCATTGAAATTTCACTATGTATTAGATGGTTGATCATTTTTGGTTAGTTGGGCCATTTTGAATTTGTGAAGTTGTCCATATGGATCATTGATTAATAATAATTAATAATTTATTTAGTATGAGTCTTATTGGGTCATTTTTTTTGAAATAATACCCTCATGTTATCTCAATTTATTTAGCCTTCTTGATAACTTTACTTCCCCACTGGTTCGTTGATGCTTAAATTTCACTAATATTCAATATTGGGTTAAATGTGGGTTAACGTATTAGGTCAAACTATCAACCTATTTCGTGCATACATCCCAAACCTTCCCTTTGTATCTTAACACATAGAATAGCATGTGGATTAATTAAGTTGTGTTAGATGGACCAAATAAGTCATTTCACATGGAGTAATCAAATCATTCCACATGGAAACTCAACATGTCAATTAAAAAGGAATAATAATTGTAGATGTGAGCTTCAAAATAAAATACATGTTCCACAAAACAACATGACACAAATAATTTGTACTAAATAGATATATTGGTGTACCAATTAGAGAGACACATGACATTCCAACCAATAAGTGCCATATATAAGCCTTGAAAAATGAGTTGACTCATCAAGGAAATATTATTAGTATAACTCATTCAAGTATCTAAATTTTTCCCTTAGGACCCTTATATTTTAATAGATTGATTGTAAAGAAAACAGGGGGAGTTGTGAAGCAGAAGTTCCTACTCATGTAAATTGAAGAAAATAAAAGTAGAGTGATAATCGACAGTTGCAATGCTAAATAAAATCGAAGTGGTAATCATCTGCTCCAATAAAAACCTTATATTTCTTGATTTTCACATAAAATTTTGTTTCTATCAAAATGTATATTGTAATACAAACTGAAATTTTCAGTGTTCAATGATTTTGATTTTTTTTTTTTTTTTTAAAACGTACATTACGAATACACAAGTCCACCATTGATAAAAGAAACTTAACGATTCAGTAAGATATGAAATTTGTTATAATAACTCTAAATTTTTCCTTCTCATGCGGTAATGTAGAATAACCAAGAATAAAATGTGTGATTTGAGTCAAACATTTGGGTTCTATTTTCACTTTGGTTTCCATTTGGTACTGGACTTGGTTAATGAGAGTGCCAATTGTTTCAAGCTACCAAGAGATGAACTACATAGATATATGCTACTTTTGATTTTGAAGTTAATATTGATATCCAATTAATGAACATAGATATATACTACTTCCGATTTTAATAAACAATAACATGAGGTCACATAAAATATTGTAATGGAAAGAATAATTAGTGGTTTAAAATTTCCAAGATTTATTTTATTGCTTCCTTTACTTATCTAGTTGTTCTTATTTGTTTTTTTATGGCATGAAATAACAATCATTTGTGCAAAAGATGTAGGCAATGTTTCCTTTCCTCTAGCCTAGGAATGGTACCCACCAATGGTACCTGATAATTTCCTTATCAAACCATGAAGGGATTTGATTTGATGAGAAGAGCAATGGGAATATAATCTCCTAGATATTATCCTTGCTGCAGCAACTGGTAATTTTTATCTTCCTAAACTTCTTCTGGGCTTACCTCAAAAATAAGTAGTTATTATGACGAGATGTACCATATGAAGAATACAAGACAATCATAACACCTCACAATTAAGTTTCATGACCTGCAAGAGGACTTGAGGGTCACAGATTTATGTTTTAGCCTAGAATATGAAACATCTACTCTTTCCAGTAGCAGCAAATATGGCTCATCTAGAGTAATAGTGGCAACTTCAGGATTTTCCATGGCCACATGTGCGATATTTTGCGCAAATATACCCTCTATATGTTAAAATAATTACATTTTTATGGTCAGTGGTTTCTTTCCTCTATAGCATATACAAGTTTGGTTTGTGTGATGAACAATTCCCTTTTCATTTTTCTTGTTTTCTTTTCTGCTGCAAATATCTGATTTATTTACGTGCCCAATCACGACTCTAATAAGTGATTCTAATGACATGATGCGAGTATACATTGCTTCTGATGCATTAGATTGGATTTTGGCTAAGGGATTCATTGCGACCAATGGGCTAACATATGTGTGCATTTATTTTCTTTACTATGTGCATCACTGATGTCTTATTCCTTACCTTTGCCTAACACAGGCAACACTTCGTTGCAGATCCATCCTTGTCTAGTATTATAAAGTTATTTCTAGGTTGAATTTAAGGTGTAGCAGAAAAAAGAGGGATCTAAAATTGTTAGTGTCCTTAGAAAGAATGCATACAATGCATTGACCATGATCAGTATCATGTGCACTCTGGATTGCAGAGAATAGTTGTGGGAGTTATTGTCCATGATAGCTATTTATTGTCTACAACAATGTAACAATGACAATTATAGGGAGCTTGTAATATACTAGCAGCTAGAAATCAACAATGTAACAATGATAAGTATAGGTAGCATGTAATATACTATCATCTAGAAAATTAAATCATTATGCATAAATTAGGATGCAAGTCCTTAACCCCTGAAAGAGAGGCGTCCATATAAAAATACTATTTTTTATTTGGCCTCACTTCAGAAGTGCAAAGAATTAATTGGCTGGGTATGTGAGTAGAAACGAAACTTGTTTTGGTTCTAGCCTCCTTTCGAAAGAGTGAAAAATCGGTTGGGTCTGTGAATAGAGTCCATATCTCAGAGGAACCAGGTCTGTGAATAGATTCCATCTCTCAAAAGGATTGGGTCTGTGAATAGATTCCATATCTCAAAAGGACATCATGTGTTATCAAGGCCCCACCCCTTGCGAGGATCATTTGTCTTTGTGATGTGTGTGGTAATTACCCTAAGCATCGATTTAGTATCCTTGACAAAGGAAAATCTCCCCTCAAACAATAGGTAAAAGATGCATTCCTTAAAAAAACTGGTTTGGCTTCTGCCTCACTTAAAATGAATAGAGAATCGACTGGTTTGTGAGAGGGATATCGTCTCTCAAAAAACATGTGTTATCAAGATTCCACCCCCTGTAAGGTAAGATCTACCTCAACAGGTTTATATACAATTGGGACTCAATTAGAATTTTTTTTTATGGGAATTTGGGAACAATACTTGAATTATTGTTTTTTTGAGTGGATTCCTGAATGTATCGGAGGTATTGAATATTGGGTTAAGCTCAGAGTTGTACCTAAGCAAGGGAATTAGTCCTTATTTCATGCTCGAGGACGTTGGAGAAGTAGAAAACCTTCAAAACCTAAATTGGGAACCCCTTGGGGGCAGGGAAATTTGTTGTGGAACATGGTCTTTCCTACATCTTTTGAATTCCTCTGGGAAGAGGCAACAAGGATTGAAATCAGAGGACTCGAGCTCATACGCCTGATCCAAGTACTTGGAATCCCAGGGGCAAGGAAAAGTCACTTAATTTTGAGTATCCTCGAGGCAAGCTTAGGAATATATCATTGGCAGAATTACTCTCCACTTGAACTTGGAATTTGTGCACCAAATGGATAACGCAAAAACTGCAGAAATTAGACTCCTCTGGGATAAAATTAGTCAACTACGAGAAGAAAATTAATCAACTATGAAAATAAATTACACTTCGCAAATGAGGTACAATCAATCAATCTCGAGCATAATAACATTCATGGATATAATGGTCCAACAACATAGAATGAGAATGAAATAATTATCCTTTAAAAACATATTGAAAACCTCCATACAATTACAATCAAGTAGTGAAATCCTTGGACCATGGAACGAATGTACCAAGACAACCAAGCAGTGAGAGGATTACAATTGCGCAAATGCTCCTAGATATGAATTCCATTGATTGTACTAGTTAGAAAGAAAGAGCCCCTCTCATTAGGGGTTACAAATGTTTTTATGTATATGTTTTTTAAATTTGCAAGGTTTTTGTGCATTTATAGATATAGACAACAGGAAATCTGCTAAAAAAAATTTCAGTTCTGGGATGTCATGCAAATTTAAATTAATAGAAATATATTCTCGCTCTTGTTTAAAAAAATAAAACAAAGTGTTGAGCTAGGAAATATGACTTTGACCTCCATAGAAAAATTAGGAAATTCACTTATTTATTTTAATCATGTTTAAGTGTTGATATTTAAACATAGTAATATGATCTAAATCATTTTTTTCCAAAGGCATAATATTATATATCCACATTTTAACCGCCTCTAATGTGTAAATTTTTCTTATGTAAGGACAATATCATCTCAAAACACCGTATGAGCACTGCAAAGCTTTCTGCTCAACCAATTTAGAAGCTGAGAAGGAATTTCCATATGTGCAGTGTGTACAATTATTCATAATGACTCAGCCCCAAATACAAACTAGGATTCACAGATAGACAATTGAACAATTGTCACGTGCATACTCCGGTGTATGCAATATATATGCAATTTTCAACTCTCTAATGTACTTCTCGTGTATGGGGAGTTAGACTCATTTCGCCTCAAACACTCCACATAAACACTGCACGGTACACCAAACCTTGGCCCAAAAATCGATAATATAATACATGACCAGATAGACAAATACTCAAAGATGAGGAGTAGTTTCCACTATATGCAATGTGTACAAACATTTACAATAATTATGGACCCCAAATACAATCTAAGATAAACATAGAATCACTTCCATACTCATGAATTGTATGCACTAAAATCAAATCTTCTCAAATGTTCTCTGTAAAATGGATGTTTCAAAGCTTTTGAATCTTTTAAGTGTTATCTATGGAATCAAATGAGGAAGAATATTAGGTGAATATGATAATACAAGTAGCATATTTTACTTTGTTCAACAGTCAAAACATAGGAATTTAAGTTTTTCTATTAAAATCTTTCAAAATACAGTTGCTTTTCATGTGCAAGAAGACTACTTTGTGTTCAGCTCTTGTGGGATGTTGCAAGGAATCCTTTTTATCTGATTTGTAATAGAAACACTCTCAAGGAAGTAAAAAATATATAATCTGGCAAGAAAAAAAAATAAAAAAATAAAAATAAAAATAAAAATAAAAAAATAAAAAAAATAAAAAATTATTTCAAGATGAGGAAAAAGTGTAGCAGACCTTCCTACAATTTCTTGATATGTCCACGTAACAATGAAATCGACATGATTCATTGCAAGAACCTTTGCTCTGAACTGAAAAAGTGGAATGGTACTTCTCATAAAAAAAATTCCAATTGATATTTGAATCTGCATATATGCATATTTGGTATTCTCCATAGCATGCGCTACATTGCTCTAAAGCACACTACAGTAAAATAGTAAGGCTAATTCATTTTGGCTATTCTATCGGAAGATAAGCGAGAAATAAATTTTTGGTCACTTGACATTGAGGAGAATTGTTCAGAGGAACATACCCGAGTGACCTCCAAATTATTTGGAACTAGTTTTTTGGAACCAAGGATGCTACCAGATTCCCATCACTTTAATTTCCAATAATTAGGTTTGGCTTATCTTTTAGCTTGGAAATTATATCTTTTTATGAATCTTGAATTTCAAGACAATAATATCATAGCCAAAAAAATATATGTAAATGTTTTGTATTAAGTATTTTCTAGAATCAAGATCTATTTCCAGGTAGGTAAGTTTCTTATGATTAAAAAAAGTGTCTTACCACAAAGATTTAGGGAAAACGATATCTTTATATCCTACCATATCAATCAAGAAAAATAGTAGCCATCCTTAGGGACAATGATTTTGTGAATTTGATAAAACTTTTGACCTTGGCCATGGAGTAACACATAAAAAAATTTAATAGGCTAGACAATTTAGGTAATTCAACCATAAATATTTCTATAATAAGTATACCTAAAAATGTTGAAGCATGTGCCTAGGATATTCATGTTGATGGTGTATATTTTGTGCATGATTTTGAAAGGTAGAAGACTCATCAATATTGACCACTTTACTTACCATAGACCACACAAAACATGAGTGATTGATGAATTAGATTTTTTTGATAATTCATATAGAAATAAATAAAAATAGCTATCAGACCATGTATTCCCAGTGATCTTTGAGGAATCATCAAATTTATGATCCTATATCTACGGAAAATGGGAGGCGTATTATTTTGGAAGTAAACATTGCAGTGAATAGGGAGTCACATAAAATTAAAACAGCTAAAGGGACCTTCACTGAGCTAAAGCAAGACAAATTAGCATGCTTCATTTCTCTATGGGCTAGTGCTAAGGCTAAATCTTGAAATCTAAGGCTTTCACTCTCTATTTATTTCAAATAATGGAAACAACAGCTTATTCGCTTGCACTAAGGATCTATCCAGATGTGCCTAGATTGGGGCCAGGTAGAAACACTCTGCCAACTGGCCAAGTCTAATCCTATCCATTTTACCCTAGTTCCCGCATAAGGGATGTTCAGTCCCTATCGTACATACACCTTCAGTCTGTAATATGAAGATGAAAAAATCATAAGATAAAACTTTGTTGTCTTGGGGGTTGATCCGCCCTCTTTGTACTTTGGACCTGAAAAGTAGCATGTTATGTTTTTTTTTCTATAGATATAAATGGATAAGGATTTCCGTAAGCTCACTCTTCTCAAATGGATGTTACTGATTTAAAATGAATGAATCGCATATACTCATTTTTGAACGACGTGGGCATGTGAGGGCATAGTGAAACTACTAGTTGATTGAACTTTCATTGAGCTAACTGAACCTATCAATTGAGTGCTTACTTGTCTCTTTCTCTTTCAGTAATTACATTACATGCACTGCCAACATTTGAGGGTGCATGAGAATATCCATAAAAATGATAACAATCCTCTTGTCTCCATCACTCAATCCTCTCCCCGCATGTTTTAGCCAAAGCCTTTAGTTTTAACAAGTCTCCTCCAAATTCTCACACAAACCGTTCCTTGAAATATTAATTTGCACAACAAAACAGAAAAGCGTGTAAGCGACAACTAATTCGCTTGATAATGAAAGAACACTTGATAATCAAGAAACTAGGGTATTTTAATGTTGACTAACGTCATAATATAAAAACTCTATGCATGTAGTGATGTATATCACGTTAAGCATGTGGCATGATAATCAATATTTAATTTAATTAAATAATATAAAATATATTATTAATCATACTTCTAGTTATGGTTGTGATCAAGTGATATATATGTGGTAATGTGGTCCCATTTGCATGAATGAAACATGTTGCATATATGCTTTTCTAAAATTTGGTTATTTTGCTTTGTTTTTTTTTTTTCTGCCTTTCGCTCTAAAACTCTTGCTTGCTCTCCTCCATTGATGGCCATTTCTATGTTCTTCACAACTTTATATGATTTATAACTATAATTTTTTCCAATCTAGTTACAATCCCTATGCAAACCCATTTACTCTCACAGAAGCTTATACACTCGCTACAAAAGGTTGCTTACACTTTCTCGTCTTCTCAGGACACTGAGAGGCACAATTTCCAAACTTGTATTACTCAAAACACTTCACATGGATCATAAATGGAGTGGGGACGACTAGACAAGTGTGGCACACATGTCATAATTTGTGAAATCCTGGTTAATTAGGGTTCTCTCTAGTCAATTTGTCTACCAATATTTACGCGTGGTTGTTCATTCATTCGCTTGACCTGCAAGTTTGATTATGAATATTTTGTGGTATTCCCACGGTCCATTCAATGGTTAAGCTTGGAGCATGGATTCATGTCTACAATCTTTAGAGAAATTCTGAGGTCTAAAATGGGCCTCCTAAGGAATATTTTAAAATAATAGTGAAAATAATAAAATAAGATTAGATTAAGCCCATGGGGCTTTGGTTCGACGGTGAAGGGTGCTCTGTCAAGGCACTCCATGCGATAGGTCACCGATTCCAATCCCCCTGTCGATACTGACTTACCAAAAAAAAAAAAAAATAGATTGCAACATCAATTTTTAGTGGGAAAAAAGAGAAAACTACTTTTTCAACTCGTATTTTCAACTTATATCTCTACGGTTTTACTAAATGTTTGAGCGGGATAACTCGTTGGATGCAAAATTTAATTCTTCATCTAAGTAGTACCCATGTTACATACTTTTGATGGACCCTACTACATGAAAAATGAGAAATACATGAAAAAATGTAATTGCAATCATGTTTTTCATGTATTTCTCATTTTTCGTGTAGAAGGGTCCATTGAAAGTATGCAATGTGGGTACTCCTTGGATGAGAAATTAAATTTTGCATCCAATGAGTGGTCCCACTCGAAATTTGAGTAAAAACATAGGGAAATAAGTTGAAAATGTAGTTTTTATTTTTAAATATTTTACTTTTTTACTCCAAAAATGGTGAATCTGTTGGGTTTGTGTTATATTCTTTCCACAACTAGTCCTTATTTTCCGATGGGTGGACCCGCCCATGGTTTTGTGCATGGGTTTGCACATGGTTTTGGGGCATGATGGTTTTCGGCCCCTAGTATTTTATAGGTCCGATCAAGGGAACTACGGTTATGTTCTAATCCAAGGTTAATGGATTGGGGTTTATGTATGTTTCGGCATGTATATATATGTGTTGTAACACTAAAAGGAATATAATGAAAAATCAAGCTGGTCGTCCCGATTTGGGATCCAGGGGAAAATCTCTGTGTTTATCTGTTTTATGTTTTATGCTCTCACTATTGTTTATTTTCTGTTTTAAAGATTCGTTCGTAGATAATTTCTATACAGGGTTAAAACCTACATTTGGTATCATAGCAGTTTTGGCTTCAAGGGGATGCCTTTGCTGCTAAGGGGTTTTTTGCTCGGGCCTGAGATATACCCTGTTCAGCGGGAGATCTGCGGGATCGATTATTGCGGTGAAAGAAGATGGCGAGAAGCAGGAAGATAGAGATCGAGAAATTTAATGGTCAGAGTTTTGAGTTGTGGAAGCTCAATATGGAGGATCTGCTGGTGGATAAAGATCAGTGGATCGCGGTAGATTCAGGTACTAAACCAACAAAAATGTCAGATGAAGACTGGAAGAAGCTGGATCGGAAGGCAAAGAACACAATACGGTTGTGTGTCTCAGATTCAGTATTGTTGAATGTATCTGGGGAAGCTACGACGAAGACCTTGTGGGACAAGCTAGGGACTTTGTACCAATCCAAGACTCTAGTGAATAAATTGTTCCTGCAGAAAAAGCAGTATAACCTAAGGATGAAGGATGGAGACTCAGTGACAGAGCATCTGAACGCCTTCAATACTGTGGTAAGTCAAATGTCATCTGTTGATATTAAAATATTAGAAGAAGATAAGTGCATCAGTTTGTTGTGCTCTCTACCAGACTCGTGGGACAGTCTGGTTATTGCAATAGGTAGCAATACAACTACCTTGAATTTTGATGACATTGTCTCAGCCTTGCTGTCGGAGGAAATGAGACGGAGAAATATGTAGGGTCAGAATGGAGATGCCTTATCTGTACGAGGAAGGTCCCAGAACAGAAACAAGAATAAGGTTTCGAGTGGGAGATCTAAATCTAGAGGGAGATCTAAATCTCCTGGAAAGTTTGTAAAGGTGTGCTGGAAATGTGGAAAGGAAGGGCACTACAAAAAGGACTGCAGATCTAAAGCTCCTGAAAAAGGAAAAGGATCTGATGATGCTCCTTCTGAAGAGGAAAAAAATACCTCGGATGAAAGTGGGGGTGTGTATTTGGCTTCTTATTCAAATACACATGTAGATCATGAGTCATGGTTGATTGACTCGGGAGTGGTTCTGCGAGTATGAGAAATATGATGGCGGTGATCTCTTCTTAGGTGATGATAGGAAGGCCGGAATTGTTGGACGTGGAAAAGTCAACTTGAAGCTGCAAGGTGGAAGGATCAGAACACTTCCTGGTGTTCTGCACATTCCTACATTGGCCAGGAATCTTATTTCTATAAGCAAGATGGATGATGCAGGTGTAAAAACAGTGTTCGAGAAAGATACTTGTAAGATGGTTCGGGGAGCACTGGTATTAATGCGGAAAGTTCACATTGGAAATCTATACAAGCATCAGGGTAGCACTGTTATTGATGGGTGCAACAGTTATGTGGTTCCCGAAAGTGGAGCGGAAAGCCTAGCGGTCTCTAGAGAAAAGACCATGATATGGCATCAAAGGCTTGGACATATTGGAGAGAATAGCCTTCGGATACTGCATGGAAATGGTATTGTAGAAGGTATGTCTAATAGCTCTATGGATTTTTATTTCTGTGAACATTGTGTATATGGGAAGCAGAATCGGGTGAGTTTTCCTTTTGGTGCTAAGAGGGCAAACAAGATATTAGAGCTTGTGCACAGTGATGTGTTTGGACCTGTGTCGGTTCCATCACTGGGCAAGTCTTTGTACTATGTTTCATTCATAGACGACTTCTCAAGGAATACATGGATATATTTCTTGAGGAAGAAATCTGAAATGTTTGACAGATTTAAAGAATTTAAGGCTCTGGTGGAAAACCAGACAGAGAAGAAGATAAAGGTGTTGAGGACAGATAATGGTGGGGAGTTCTGCAAGAAGGAATTTGAAGAGTTCTGTAAGAAGTGTGGTATAGCACGACAGAAGACTACTCCATACACACCTCAGTAAAACGGAGTTGCATAAAGAATGAACAGAACGTTGTTGGAAAAGGCAAGAATCATGCTCAGTGGTACCGGGTTAGGACAAGAATTCTAGGCAGAGGCAGTGGAGACTGCATGTTACTTGGTTAACATATCACCTTCATCAGCGTTGGAGGATAAGACTCCACATGAGGTATGGACTGGTAAGAAACCCTCTCTTTCAAATTTGAGGGTATTTGGATGTGATGCATATGTACATGTTCCAAAGGAGAAAAGAAGCAATTTGGATAGTAAATCTGAACGGTGCATCTTTATTGGGTATAAGGATGGTTTAAAGGGTTACAAGCTTTGGAACCCGGAAACAAGGAAGGTTGTGTACAGCCGAGATGTGGTGTTTAGAGAGGTGAAAGATATTTTTAAACATGAATTCCTACCAAAGGAACCTGAGAATATAGAGTTTGAGCTAAATGAGGATGAATCAGACTCTACAACAAAATAAGACTTAGAAGAGGAAGAGCCACAAAATCCAACTGTTAGAAGATCAATTCGGGAAAGAAGACAACAAGAAAGGTATAGTCCATCTTCTTTCTGTTCAAATTTTTCTTTAACTATAACTAATGATGATCTCAAAACCATCAGGGAGGCAATAGATTCAGAGGATGGAAAACTCTAGAAGGAGGCCGTGGTTGATGAAATGGCATCCTTGCATAAAAACGAGGCATGGGAACTAGTGGAGTTGTCGGCTGGAAGGAAGCCCATCGGGAGAAAATGGGTGTTCAATAAGAAGATGAATGTAGAAGGCAAGGTGGAGAAATACAAATCTCGGTTGGTAGAAAAAGGTTATTCCCAGGTGCCGGGAATTGATTTTGGTGATATTTTTTCTCTTGTTGCCAAAGTTACTTCTATTAGATTACTTTTATCTATTGCTGCTGCATTTGATTTTGAGATAGAACAGATGGATGTGAAGACAACATTTCTTCACGGGGATCTAGAAGAGGAGATCTACATGAAGCAACCTGAAGGCTTTATGGTGAAGGGTAAGAAAGAACTGGTGTGCAGGTTGAAGAAGTCTTTGTATGGGTTAAAACGGTCACCAAGGATGTGGTATCAGATATTTGATACCTATATACGGGGACTTGGCTTCACTAGAAGCAAGGAGGATCACTGTGTTTATTTTAAATTAATTGGTGACCGTGTTATTTATTTGGTCTTGTATGTGGATGATATGTTGTTGATTGGAAATGACAAAGAAATTATCCAATATTTGAAGACCCAACTATTCTCCAAATTCAACATGAAGGATCTTGGTGCTGCAAACTATATTTTGGGCATGGAAATTAAGAGAGATCGGGCAAAGAGGAAGCTTTGGTTAAACCATAGGAAGTATGTCGAGACTTTATTGCAAAGGTTCAATATATAGGATAGTAAACCGGTGAATGTTCTGATTCATGTAGGTACAAAGCTATCTGCTGAACAGTGTCCCAAGACACAAGAAGAATAGGAGGATATGTCCTGTGTTCCATATGCAAGTGCAGTGGGTAGCCTGATGTATGCAATGGTCTATACTAGACCATACATTGCACATGCAGTGGGAGTATTGAGTAGGTTTATGTCAAACCCAGGGAAGGAACATTAGACAGTAGTGAAATGGGTTTTCAGATATTTGCGTGGCACTAGTGATTATGGCTTGTGCTACTAGGGAAGACCGGGATTGGAAAGAGTGTTGGAAATTCGTGGTTTTTTTGATGCAGACTGGGCTGGAGATCTGGACCAAAGAAGATCTACAAGTGGGTATGTGTTTATCCTATTTGGAGGTGCAGTCAGTTGGATGAGTAAAATACAGTCTGTAGTGGCTCTTTCAACTATAGAGGTAGAATACATAGCAGCCACTCATGCAAGCAAAGAATCAGTTTGGTTGCAGAGATTGTGCTCAAGTATGGGGTTGGTGCAGAAATCTATAAGGATAGAATATGATAGCCAAAGTGCAACTTTCTTGGCTAAGAACCCTGCTTATCATTCAAAACCAAAGCACATTGATGTTCAATATCACTTTTTGAGATATGTGGTTGAGGCTAAAAGGGTGTTGCTGGTAAAGGTGGACACTTTGAATAATGTTGCATATGCATTGAGGAAGTCTGTGAGCACTCTGAAGTTCTCTTGGTGTGGGGAAACAAGAAACGATGGGTGTTGTAAAGCTTGGGCTGTGGCTGGTCTCCTATGGCACCTGAGAAAGAAAACAACAAGTGGGAGAATGTTGGAGTTTGTGTAACATAATAACACGGAAACCTAAGTGTACGCGGGGGGTAACGGGGGGCGATAGCGAAGGGCGGTAGCCCCGGTCAGGTACCAGAAGCGCCCTAGAAAAAAATTTTGTTCCTTATTTTCTAGTGGGCGAACCCGCCCATGGTTTTGGGACATGATGGTTTTCGACCCCTGGTATTTTGTAGATCCGGTCAAGGGAACTACGGTTATGTTCTAATCCAGGGTTAATGGATTGGGGTTTATGTATGCTTCGGCATGTATATATATGTGTTGTAACACTAAAATGAATATAATGAAAAATCAAGCTGGTCGTCCCGATTTGGGATCCAGGGGCAAATCTCTGTGTTTATCTGTTTTATGTTTTATGCTCTCGCTATTGTTTATTTTCTGTTTTAAAGATTCATTCGTAGATAATTTCTGTACAGGGTTAAAACCTACAGAATCATCCCCCATGGTTGACATCATCATCTTGAATCCTATTGATCCTTATAAAGTTTATTTTGGTTGTACATTTTTTTTTTAGGCTCATTTTTAATCTCAAAATTTATCTAATGCATTGCTTATGTTTGAGGTGCACCTTATTGAATATAATGAATATTGAAATTATTTATTAGGTCATAATGGTGCAATCTATTTGCAAATTCTTAATGCTAAAGGTGTTTTCTTGGAGTGAATTTTGGGGAAGATCGAACTACCAAGCATTTTATGGTTTCATTGGATAAAGAGTTCATACTCTTCCCTCCCTGCATTGTGGGAAAGTGAAAGCCAATCACAGGTAATCATAAATTGTTTGCTTCTTTTTCTGTTTTTATCATTTCATTATGTCAATTCTCCTTATTTCATTCAACTTCACACCACACCACACATAATAATAAGGTAGTGAATTTCTTATTTCGTTCATCTCTTCTTAAAGAAAGGGAAGGTTCCCCTTAGAGTGGGAGGTCAATCATGGAATTAGCTCCACTTCTTATTATTCATAGGATAATAAGAAAGTAGTTTCAGTTTTCCAAAATCTTGTAAGGTAAACCCTCTATCTTCACCTCAATTTTTTTGTGTTTGGGTCTCGTGCACCCTCACCGCCCCTTACTAGCTTGGTCCATAGAGAGATAGCCAAGTCAATAGCAGAGAGAAAGCTTACTAGTAGTTTGGACACTACAAGCTCTATGTGCTAGAGGTTCTAAATCCTAAATTCGGGACCAAAGAATTTCAAACCAGTCAAAGCTACAACTCTCTCAAACTCTCCCCATATCAAATATAATTTCTAATGCAAGTTCCAATATTTCCATTAATATCTATTTCGATTCAGCCAGCCGGAACTAAGGGTCGCGCTCTGGACAGGTATAGAATTAATATTGGTGTGGTGGATCCGTGAGTGTGCGTTAATATGTTTGTGAAGATGTCATTGACATTGTAACCCAAAATAAATAGCGGCCCTTGTAGAATCGAAAGATATTTTTGATATTAATGTTAGCAACATAAGCCATGTTCAACACTACCAACCATTGTTGAGTTTACGATGTTCAACGCTACACAACTAGAGTCCTATGTAGAAAGGGGTTTTTTATGCAAATTTATTATGCACAAGTTCAAGCATAAATTATTTTATTAAGAAGGTTTGCTATATTGAAGAGTGTGCAGAGGTGGTGAAGAGGCGTTGAATTAAGGAGGTGTGATAGATGCAATGAAGGAGTTATCCATAAGCTTCACGCATGTGGCATCGAAGGTGTGGCATTGATCATAATACATGTGTGCTCATGAAGAAAGCATATGGCATTGATTGAAATACAGGTCAAAACCTTCTATATGAATATCTATATATAGAAAATTCAAACGACTTTGGATTTCAAGCGAACTTTAGATACTCAAACAACTTTGGATATCAAGCAGATACTTTACTTTGGATATCTTAAAGTTTTTAAAACATTTCACATCAAACATTAAATGTTACTAAAAATTCAGTGAAGTAATGCTAAATACTTAAACTAAATACATGCCTTTATCCTAAGATTTTTTTTCCTCTTACCTCAGGAAGAGGCCAAATAATATGTCCAATTTAGAACTTTCTTTAAAAATGAAGTACGAGCTTCAAAAATTTAAATTCCATCTTTAAAGTTTTGCTAAAACAACTAAAGTACCATTGGCTTATGTGCGCGCTCAATAGAAAAGGGCCATATGATTACTATAATCCTTTCTGCCCTTTGGGAAAGTACTAATAAGAAGAGTTCAAAGTGTTGGTTGACTAATGCAAAAGTGCCCTTGGTGCATAGTAATCATGCACAACCAAAACTAATTTCCAATTTTGCTTTATTTTTTATTTTTGGTTTTCTAATTCCTTGATGATTATTGGATTGACGAAAAATCAATGTTCCATGTAAATTTATCAAGGATATTTATGGGATTCTAACCATAACTCTCGATCACCATGCGTTTTAATAAATATCAACAACTTGGATTTATGGAACTTTAAAAGGATTTTGGAGGTTTAAGAGGATGTTTGGCCATCAACCACATCAAGAAATCATTTCGAATTAACAATAGTTAAGTGGTCATCATGTGGAATTCATGTCATACCTTATTTATACATATAAGAAAAACATGAAGTTGTAGAGAATTATTTTTTCTACTTGTAGTAGTGGGACAAAAAATTCATGAATTCCCAGATAATATTTTTGAGGAGAATATGTGACAATTTGTTTTTCTCCTTTGTATGTTGTTTGTAACAAATGAATTCAAACCCTATTTGTAATTACGTAAGAGATCAATAATAAGCCCTACAATTCTAAAGGTTGTGTATTGATGAAATATAGGCATTCTTTGTTTTTTAATTGAATTTTTTTATTATGGCTTATGAGTAATTTAAATATAAATTGTGCTTCCGTTATTATATTTCATGCATTCCAATAAGATTTGGCCCTATGCTTATGACAAACATTTTCAAAGCAAGTCGAACATGTGAGAAGTTGTGTGATAGACCTTGTAGAGAGATTATATGACAGAATTGTAGAAAAGAAGAGAATTTGCATTGTAATTTGCCTTATGGTAGGAAGAAGAATCACTATTAAGAAAGGTTGAGGTAAGTAAGGAATACTAGGGGATTTGTTTTGAATCTTAAGGGGGCTTATACTCTAACTTTATAATTCATAAAGTCATTTTTTTATGTAAAAGGGAACTTGATAGATATATGATTAATGTAGTCAAACATATGTTAGGATATTCCGACACATAGGAAATAGTTAATAATAACTTAGTCTAGTGTAGAGTTAGGTAAAGTGTGTTTCTTTACCATGTACATTTTTAACTTATAATCCGACGGTCACGATTTGTAGTGATCCGACGGTTTTCCCTCACCTCGGTATTAACGACACTTGATCCGTGGCTTAACACTTGATTGGTCCATGATCTCTATTTAAAGAGCATTGAGGGTCCTTTTTATGCTAACCGTTTATGAGAGAAACATATGTAACTTTTATTTTTGTATTAATGAATTGCCTGAAGTGGCCGCGTTGGCTCAGGCCGTGGATTGTTTCCCTCTTTGAGGGTTTTAACCACATGATTATACTGGTGTACTAATTTGTGATCTGTTTGTGAGTGGTGACCTTTGGTTCTTGATCTACAGAACTTACCCTGTAAATTCCTACATGGTATTAGAGCTATTTTGAGGGCCGCGTCCGTTGTTGATCAAAATCCGAAGCCGGTTTGACTGCATGCGAATTCCATTTTGTAGATCTACTATTTCTGAACATTTTTGGGTTTGGAGAACTGCCCGGTTGTGTCCAAAGCATCTGTTACAGTGAGGAATGCCTTTCGTTTCATGCGAAAAGGTTTCCAGCTGCCCAAGTTATGACAGTTTAGATCTAGAGGTATAAAGCATCTGTTTTGCAGTTATATTTGTTATTAGTTCTGCTTATTTCGGTTCCCTTTTTTTTATTTTCGGTTTTTAGGTTTTATTTATTTTCCGGATCTATACCCTCTTCTCTGTGTATGCTCTTTGTTATGTGCTGCATGCGATCTCAGCAAATCGGAAACAGGAAAAGGGATTTTTTTTGCTATGTATGCTCTTTCCCCGCGTCTTTGTCTGATCTCGGGAAATCAGAAATAGTGGAAAAATTGATAGTTTCCGATAAGGCTAACCAAAAATCTAACATTATGTCATAATGATTTGCATCGAAAGAGCCTCTTCCTTATTGGCTCAAGTTCCAGAAAAACTTGATCCATAAACCTTTGAAGAAGCCTCCGGTCATCCAGATTGGGATGAAGCTATCAGTGAAGAATATCGCTCCTTATTGGTGAACGATACTTGGGATCTTGTTCCTCTTCCAAAAGGAAGAAAACTTGTTAGATGCAGATGGGTTTGCAAAACAAAGTTTGGACTAGATGGAAAAGTGGATAGACATAAAGCTTGTCTTGTCGCTAAAGGATTTTCACAAGTTGAAGGCATTGACTATACTGAAACCTTCTCCCCTATTGCCAAAATGAATTCTATCTGCCTTGTTCTTTCCCTTGCTGCCTCCTTTAAATGGTAAGTCCATAAAATGGATGTTAAATCTGCCGTCTTACATGGATATTTGCATGAAGAAATCTACATGGAACAACCCCCTGGATTTATCCAAAAAGACTCCAACCTTGTTTGTCACCTTAGGAAGTCTCTCTATGGTCTCAAACAAGCTCCTCAGGCTTGGTATGCCAAAATGGATAGATTTCTCTTAGATAATGGCTTTTCTAGGTGTCATGCTGACAACACTGTCTACACCAAGAAAGTGGGTAAGTACTTCACCATCCTTATTCTTTATGTTGATGATCTTATCCTTACTAGTAGTGACCCAAACCATATAAAACATGTGAAGTCTAGCCTCAAAAAGAAGTTTGAAATGACATACTTAGGACACTTGCATTATTTCCTTGGTCTTCAAGTTTTGCAATCCAACGAAGGCATTACCCTCTCTCAGTCCAAGTATGCTTGTGATCTTCTACACCACCTTCAAATGGAAGATTGTAAGCCAGCCCCTTCTCCCTTTCAGTATGGAGTCAAGATTTCAGTCAACTGTACTACCCCTGAATTTGATGCTACCTTATATTGTCAACTTTTTGGTAAACTTTTGTATCTAACCCATATCCGTCCTGACCTTTCCTTTGTCGTTGGTCTTGTCACTCAGTTTATGCACCAACCTCATGAAAGTCACTGGAAAGCAGCCAAAAGAATACTTCAATATATTCGAGGTACAGTTCAGCTCGGGATTCATTACAGTGCAGGAGCATCTCCATTGTTGTTTGGTTTCACTAATTCTAATTGGGCTGGTGACCCTGATGATCGAAAGTCTACTGCAAGGTATGTATTCACTCTTGGTTTAGGACCTATTACTTGGTCTTAGAATAAACAAAGTGCCATCTCTCTTTCTTCCGCAGAAGCAGAGTATCGTGGTGCAGTTGAAGCTAGCAAGGAAGCCATGTGGCTTCGTCAGATCCTGTCTGAATTTGGTCTCCATTAGCAGCATCCAGCTACACTTTGGTGTGATAATCAGAGTGTCATTCAGCTATGTAAAGATCCAGTTCAGCATCAGCGTATGAAACACATTGAACTCCACATACACTTCATAAGAAAGCTCATTCATGATCGTGTTCTTGAAGTGCAGTACTGTCCAACCAATGATTAGGTAGCCGATATCTTTACAAAGGCTCTCATAGAAGTGAAGTTTACCAAACTTCGATCCATGCTTGGAGTTCAGGAAAGTTGTCATTAAGGGGGGATAGGCTCTAATGCCTTCTTCCTTCTCCTATTGTGTCACTTTTTTAAATCCTTCAATCCTATCCCAATTTGTTCTTAAGGGGGAATGTTAGGATATTTCGACACATAGGAAATAGGCTCCTTTTGTGTCACCTTTGTAAATCCTTCAATCCTATCCCAAGTTTTTCTTAAGGGGGGGTGTTAGGATATTTCGACACATAGGAAATAGTTAAGAACAACTTAGTCTAG
Source organism: Pinus albicaulis (assembly GCA_034641835.2). NCBI lineage: Eukaryota > Viridiplantae > Streptophyta > Pinopsida > Pinales > Pinaceae > Pinus > Pinus albicaulis. The sequence goes on from CM076578.1 coordinate 1,282,582,238, forward strand.
CGTAGAGTTAGGTAAAGTGTGTTTCTTTACCATGTACATTTGTAATTTATAATCTGACGGTCACGATTTGTAGTGATCTGACGGTTATCTCTCACCTCGGTATTAACTACACTTGAGCTGTGGCTTAAAACCCGATTGGTCCATGATCTCTATTTAAAGAGCATGGAGGGTCATTTGTCCGCTAACCGTTTATGAGAGAAACATATGTAACTTTTCTTTTTATATTAATAAATTGCTTGAAGTGGCCGCGTTGGCTCAGGTCGTGGACTGTTTCCCTCTTTGAGGGTTTTAACCACGTGATTATACTAGTGTATTGATTTGTGATCTGTTTGTGAGCGGTGACCTTTGTTTCTTGATCTACGGAACTTACCCTGTAAATTCCTACAACATAATCAATGTTAACTTCATCAATAAGAGACCTTATAAGAAGGTAATAAGAAGAGAGTGAAGGTTGATAAGGAGAGATACCAAAATTGGCCTCGTTGCATGTAATGGTCATCTCTCTCTCTCTCTCTCTCTCTCTCTCTCTCTCTCTCTCTCTCTCTCATATTTCCATGGTGTATTCAAATCATGCATTTTCACCATGATTTTTTTGATTAGTTTCATGGTATATTTTTGTTATATTTTACAAATATGCATTAGTAGATGATAAATATATACACGTTCTAATCTCCTATGAAAATATATTTGTAAAATAGAGGCTAGTCTTAAGGTTATTTCCTCAAATATCCTCACCATTCTTGGGTTTCCTTCAACTACTTACAAACCACATTTATTGCTTTAAGAGTCTTAACAAATCAAGGGATTTCTTGAGATTTCCCTTGATTTATTATTAGCCCCCAACTCTAGGACTCCTTCCATGGCCTTCTCAGGCATAAATACAAGTATTTTTCAATGTTTTTGACATTCATGCCAACATTAGTCCTTGAATTCTTTTAATATTATTCTAGTTTGCATTGACTAGAAGCTCCAAATGACAAGAATCATTGGGAAGCCCTATATCCTTGCACTTGTTGAGGAAAATGAATCTAAAGGATAGTGGTTATGATCATAATACCATTATCATTTGATTCTCCACATCGTGCCGATTCCAATGGTATGTGGCACACCTCATAACTCCTTATGGTTGAGGAGATATGCCTCGTCAAAAATTGAAGCCTCGGTTTTGGTCAAGAGGCCCCAAAGTTATGCTACAAACAATTTTTTAATATCCAAGGATATTAAAACAAAAAGGGCCTCTACTATTCTAATCAAAATTCAAATAAAATGGAATTTATTAGGGATTGAAAATTAAATTAAAGTTGGCCTCATTATCTATGGGGATTTTGTCTCCAAAATATTAAATTCAAAATTAAATTTTCCCTCTTTTTTCAAGTCGGTTTATCCCTTCTCTAGAAGCATCTTCAACAAGTATAAATATAGCTCACCTAGCCTCATTCAATCCATATTGCACATAAAATATTGATATATCTCTATGGCCTAGGGCAGTCATAAATATTTTAAGGAGTTTAGATTGAAGAAGTTTTTTTGGCTTTAATTTTAATATTTTTTGTTATGGTCTCTTGTTGGGATTTTTTACCATTTTTTAGACATTCGGCCTTGTTCTAAAGTTGATCTGCACATACCACCTGGGGTCTTTCGTCGGTATATTACCCCTTTTTTTAGGCATATCTCAAACAATTTTTGTGGGTAATTTTGCCACATATCTGAGGCTGCTTGTTGATACTTTTGAGTTTTGCAGTTTTTCCTAAGCCCTAATTGAGTCCTTACTTTGAGACTATTCAGAGGAATTTTGAATGCTAACCTTATGTGAATTTATCTGTGGTTTATGAGGGCTTGAATAGTAATGGAAAACAAAAGGAATAAGTTGAATTTGAAAATTGTTTTGGCACTTGAAAGTATACATCTCATTATTGGCATTTTGTTGGGCTAGAGCATATGTCTTAAGGGTGTATTTTTGTTGAACCTATGGCTATTCTTGGATATGTCTGCAATGATCTTTGGTTATTTTATAAGGATTTTTCGTGGAAGCTAAGACCTTTTTATGGATTTTTCTAAGGAAAATTTGTAGGCCAAGTATTGGAAACTAGTCTAGGAATTTATTTGTTAATTCATTGAGGTTATGAGCAACTTATCAGGTCACTCAGCCCTGAGGTAGGAGTATTTTTATTCTTCTGCGACATTGCTCTGAGGTTTTTATTTTGACAGAAATCATTAGGTAATTCTTCACTCTTGCCTTTAATTAAACATTCATGATTTCTTCGTCTAAATGAAAGTCAAAAATAGTTTTAGAAAGCCCAATCCTACCTTCTGTAATTAATTTAGACGAGCTCTCCCTGGTAGATACCCAATGTAAGATCTCTAAAACCCAATGTGATTTTGATCTTTATGGACTTCAAAATTGGGAAAACCGGAAGTTTTTAGATGCCAGTGATGAATTGAGCATATGGGACTCTTTCATACCTCAATTCATCTCTCATCGAACCCATACCTTCCTTGAATTTGTTACCTGATGTGAACTTAGATCTCTTCCTAGAAATAGGGTCGTAATTACCCAAAATAACGAAGTATTATTTTCCATTACTCCAGATTCCATGTGCCAAGCACTCCATATCAATCCTACAGGTCCCCTACACGCTTTTCTATTTATTCCCTCATGGATATTTAACCAAAAACTCACATTTCCTCAATGAGCCAAAATCTTTGAGTCATTTTTACTTGAGAAATCTGAGTTACCAAGAACTAATCCACCCTACTCTTCTTTAATGTTCACAGAAATGTCTAGGCAAGTCATATCCATGGTCGCTTGTCTGTTAGGTTACCCTAGTGATTAGTGGGCCGATAAAGTAATATTAGGATTTTTATCATTGTTCTCAACAGGTGATAAAACCTCATTGATTTTCAACTACACTCAGTTTTTGGTAGACAATATAATTTCATGTTCAGTTTTTGAAGTTTTCTACTGAAGATGATTTTAAGCATCAATCAATTCTTATGAATTTGCTTCTATTTTATCAAGTATACAGATATAAGTTTCCATTACAGAAGTTAGATGCACAGGGGAAGCCTCAGCCACTTATTCACTGGACTTCCTTGGTAAGGAAGAACACAGAAAAATACTCCTTCAGTGATTATGTGAACCATTTTTTGCATATGTCTTTATGCATTCTCAACAGTGACTCTATACCAAGGATTTCATCCGAAATCAAAATAATTTTGCACCTCAATGAGCAAGCCAAGATTGGAGACTCATCCCTCTACCAGAATTATGCATAAATCATAATATATGGATGTGAACTTCTTCCCTACAAGTTGCTAATATTTGTATCAATCAGGATCTTTGCATTGGAATACACCATACAAATGATGAACATGGATGATTTACATTTTGTACTAGAAAGAAGAAATCCCAATTCAAATTAAAATCATAGATTGGCCCTTTCATTGTCAATGCTAGGGAAGTAGCAAAGGAATTAGATCTTTTATTAAAACAAATGAAGTTCAAATTGCACTTCGCCTGGTCCTATGATCCCTTGTGGATTATTTCTAAATTGAGGGTTGAGCATAAAAGAAACTCCATATGCGCATACAAACAGGCGAGAGATAGAACAGTATGAAAACCAAGAAGAATGGCATGAGAATACCTTACAGGAAGTTGAGTAGCAATTTTTTATTCAAAAATATTCACAGACTCCACTTCCTCAAGAAAAGGAAACCAAAACATCAAGATCAATTTTCTCTCCTACAAGATCAGAAGTTCAAGTTGAAATTGGCAAGGAAATTAGAAGGAAAATGTAATTCAACATCACATGACAACTTGTCTGACTCAACTGAGTTAGGAAGACTTAGTTAGCTCATTTAATTCGAGTTGGGGTCAAACTAGAGGCATGTAGGGTTTACTTTAAGTTTTAGGGGGTCCACTTGTTGTTTATTTTGAGTTGTAATTGTTTAACTTGATTATTTGAGTTTAAATTAGTTTAAATAATTCTAACTAATGGAGGAGCTAGTGAGATGTCCAATGAATTAAATATGATTTGATTCACATGTAGTGATCAATCAGATAATTGATAATTCACTATAAATATTTGTTGCATGTAAGTTCTAAGGAGGACCCAGTTGAGATTGGAGTCAAAGGGAAGTATAATATCAGTTGTATAACTATAAAATTGTACAGGTCGTGAATGATGTTAGAAGGATGCCTTGGATGTATTGCGCAATCAATTATTGGGAATTTCCTAATTAATAGGGGCTCAATTCCCTCAGGAATGCGTAAGCAAGGTTGAGCATCCATAGGCATGAAATTGGTTAAGTATTGGACCAAACTTGCCTGGATCAGACTAAGACAGTCAAAGATAGTACATTGAGCTCTCAAGCCTGAGAGAAGCATTGTATTGTTTCATATTCTTGACTTAATGAAATATACAAAGAGCAGGCTTTTTAGTTGAGGATTTCCCTAGATAATTCCTTGTGTTGTGCAATTGAAATTATTTCTCTTTCTTGTTCATGTGATTGTGCGATCCTAATTGCTTTCCGCAATTTGTAGAATAGATTCAATTATTTTGTTTTAGTATATTACAAGATCAGTTGAATATATGTGGATTTTCTACATGGTATCAGAGCAGGAATCACTATAGAAGATATGAATACGAGTTTGTTTTGAACAGGTGAATCACATTTGCAGATTTATTCTTTAATACCAGCATCATATCAGGATGTCTTTTTATGGATTGAGACTCGAATATGCCCTTAAGGGTATTTCAGATTACATAGCTTGGAAGGATAGGATGGAGGCAGTGTTGGAGGAAAACAGGTTGAAGGAATTCATAGACAATGATATTCCCAAGCTCGCAATAACAGATGCTCAAAATATTGATTCATGGAAGAAGAATGTAAGAAAGGCGAGAAGGATTCCATTAGAATGAGTTTGAGATCATATTGTCTTGAACCTCCATGGAAATGTAAGTCCATGTGCTATGTGGAAGGCCTTAACAGATTTATTTCTTAACAAAAACGACCATAAGAAGCTAGCACTGAAGGACAAGCTCATAAATATCAACACGGAGAAGGGCAAAACGATACCAAAATACTTAATGAAGTTCACTCAATGTCGATTTGAGCTTGGAAGTGTTGGTGTGATAGTTGCAGAGGATGATTTGGTGATCCTAGCACTTCTAGGCCTTCCCAAGAGCTGGCACAACTACCAAGATTCAGTGAATGGGAGGGAGAAGTTACCAAAGTGGGAGAGATTGTGGTCTGACTTGGTACAATAAGAGATTCGACAAAACACCGGAGATGGATCCTCATTAAGTATTAATGATGAGGATAATTGTGCCTTGGATGGAAATGTGAAGAAATGCAAATGGATTGCGTCCCATTCCAAATCATATTATGGTCAGGCGGGCAAGAAGAGAGACTTGTCAAATAAATAAATAAATCACTATCATGAGCTTGGATACTATTCTACAAAGTGTCTGCACAAGAATACCGACAAGAAGCCTTCAGGAGGAGCAGAAATTGAATCACTTGCTTCACATTTTGAGTTTTATTTCACTCTCATCGCATCCATAGTGTCATCGGTGATGGGTTCCTGTGTGGGACATGGATAGTGTAGATTCATTCCATATGGAAAGAAACAAATAATTCTTCAATCACTTGGAGGATAAGGATCTCCAGATGCACATCGAGATGGGAGATGACGAGAGGTATAACATGACCGACATAGGTATAGTTAGCTTTCAGAGGGAGTCTGCTACTCCTCTCACATTAAAATATGTCATGTATGTTCTTGGTTTAAAGAAGAATTTAGTTTCAGTTTTATGTTGGAATACCATGGCTATGATGTGATATTTAGCAAAGGAAATGCGTACCTTTTTCACAAAGCCATGGGATAGGTGAAGAAGATTTGGGTTCAAGTAAATAACCTCTACAAATTGGATGTAGAATATTGTGTTGCCTTGAGAACGAAAGAAGAGAAGGTGCAGACCCGAGACATTGGTGAGTTATGGCATGGAAGATTGGGCCATCTACACCATGGCACTTTGAAGATCATGCAGCATATTTCTACAAGAATTCCCAAGGGTGCACTTGAGAAACAAGATACATGCACAAGGTGTATAATGGGGAAGTACACCAAAGCCACCTTTCATGAGAAGGAAATTCGAGCAACGATAATCCTTGAGATAGTTCACTCAGATGTGTGTATACCATTATCGACCGCCTCCAAAAAAACAGAGATATTACGTGATTTTTGTAGATGAATTTTCACACAAGTGTTGGATATTATTCATGCAAAATAAATATCAGAAGTTCTCAAATTTTTGTGAGCTAAAAGCACTTGTCGAGAAAGATATAGTGAAGAAGGTGGAGGCTCTCAGGAGTGACAATGGTGGAGAATATTTCTTGAATGAATTCAATAAATTTTGTGCTTCATAAGGAATTCGACGGGAATTGATAGCACCTCATAACCCACAACAGAATGGGGTTGCAGAAAGGAAGAACGAAACTATTCTGGGAGTAGAACAAGCAATGTTGCATGATCAAGGTTTACCGTTGCATCTGTGGGTTGAAGCATGCAACAAAATAGTATTTGTGGAGAACAAAATTCCTCATTGGATGCTTAGGATGAGTACACCAAAGGAAGCTTTTTTAGGTAAGAATCCAAATGTGGAAAATTTTAAAATTTTTGGTTCATTAGTTTATTTCCATGTGACCAAATATGCCAGGAAGAATCTAGAGCCAGAAACTGAGTTGGGAATATATTTTGGGTACACCAATACACCTCACAACTATCAGGTGTACTTTTGAGCACACAGGATGACAGTGATCAGAAGAGATGTGAAATTCGATGAAGAGAAATCCATGTGAACTTCCCCTAAGAGGGAGCTTCAGTTGCATGTAGTTGAGGAGCTCTTGGATCCAACATAAGAACCTCAAGATGTGGAGCAGCCACAAGTAGAGGAATAGAGAGTGGAAGCACCCACCCATGCAGAGACATCTCGAGACGGAAGGAAGCATACCATAGAGGATGACAGGTTGGTGCTTGATACTAGAGAGAATGTGGGAGATCCCACATCACAACGCAGGCAGAGAAGGTACCTAGAGGAGTACACTAGCTACATGGCTCTTATGAGAAAGAGTGAAAAGATAGAGCCATTTCAAAGGAAGCATTGGCAACAACCAATTTGGGTTGATGCCATGGTTGAGGAGTATGACTCCATTATTAGAAACAGTTCATGGTAAGTTGTCCCAAGACCGAAGGAGAAGTTAGTTGTAGGATCCAAGTGGATCTACATGGTGAAGCAGGTAGCATATAGGAGGGTGGAGAAACACAAGGACATAATCGTGGCCAAAGGGTTCTCTCAGGTGGAGGGTATTGATTACGACGAGACCTTTGCACTAGTATCAAGGTACTCATAAATCATATCAATCCTTGCACTTTTAGCACAGATGGGATGGAAGATACATCAGATGGATGTAAAGACAACCTTCCTCAATAGAGTGGTCAAGGAAAAGGTGTACAATGAGCATCTAGAAGGTTTTGAGACCTTCTACAAAGAGTCGCATGTGTGCAGACTCAAGAGAGTGTTGTATGGAATGAAACAAGTACCATGTGCTTGGTACACCAGGACCGACAGCTACTTCATCGGGTTGGGCTTCACCAAGAGTGAAGCAGATGAAAACCTTTACCATATTGTGGTAGAAGGTAAAATTTTGATCATTGTACTTTATGTAAATTATTTTATATTGACAGGTTTTGAGCATCTCATCAATTCTTGCAAAGAGGATCTTGCAAGAGAATTTGAGATGAAGGATATGTGGCTCTTGCATTATTTCCTAGGATTGGAAATTTGGCAAAGAGATGGGTACCTATTTGTATCTCACGGAAACTATGCAAACGATATTTTGAAGAAGTTACACATGGAGGGAAGAAAACCCATGGAGACACCTCTAGCAGGAAACTGGAGGAAGGAGGATGCTACTTTAGGTGAAGTTGTAGATGCTACCATCTATAGGAAACTTGTGGCTTCACTCATGTAATTTGTGAACACACGACCAGACATATGCTATGCGGTTAAACAACTTAGTCAAGTTATGGTTAAGCCTACCAAGCTATTTTATAAGGTAGGAAATAATGTGTTGAGATACCTCAGAGGCACTACAGTGTTTGTGCTATGGTAGAGGAAGATAGAGGGAGTGAAGCTTCAAGGTTTCACAAATGCACATTGGGAAGGGATTTCATCCGACAGTAAGAGCACATCAGGGATCATCTTCAGCATTGGGTCAGCAGAAATTTCCTACAACATGAAGTAGAGATCAGTTACACTTGACTCGGCATAGGTATAGTACATGGCTTCTATTCAGGTAGCATGTGAGGCCATCTTGATGAGGAGGATACTTGTTGGTTTGTTTGGTCAACATATGGATCTGGTGGTGACTTATTGTGATAAATAGAGTTGCATCAAACTCTCGGTTAATCTAGTTTTCATGACAGTTCCAAGCATATTGTTATCCAATATCACCATATCGTAGATTGCGTACAGAGGAGAATTATGTCATTAGTGTACATTCCCATGGAGGAGAAGGATGCATACATATTGATGAAGGCACTGTCAAGTGGCAAATTCGAGTTCCATAGAGGTAGGATAGGGGTAGCAGACAATCCCTTTCTTGTTGAGAGGGAGTGTCAAAATTGGAAACAAGAAGAAGATTCTAATTTAATTTTCCCTTAATTAAATAAGAAGGAAATTTTAATTCCACATCAAAATACAGTTTGTACGAGTTAACTGAGTTATGAATACTTAGTTAGCTCAGTAAATTAGATTTGGGGGTTAAACTGGAGGCATGTAGAGTTCTCTCTAAGTTTTAGGAGTTCCAATTTCAGTTTATTTTGAGTTGTAATTGTTTAACTTAATTATTTGATTTAAAATTAATTTAATTAAATCTAACTGGTGGAGGAGCTAGTGAGAGGTCCAATGAATTAAATCTGATTTAATTCACATGCATTGATCAATTAGATAACTAATAATTTTCTATAAATAGTTGTTGCATGTCAGTTCTGAGGAAGACCCAATTGAGATTGGAGTTAAAGGGAAGTATACTATCAGTTGTATAATTAGAAAATTGTACAAGTCATGCATGAGGTCGGCAGGATTCCTTTGATGTATTGTGTAATCAATTATTGGGAATTTTCTAATTAATAGGGGCTCAATTCCCTCAGGAATGCGTAAGCAAAGCTGAGCATCCAGAGGCAAGAAATTGGTTAAGTATTGGACCAAACTTACCTGGATCAGAGTGAGACAGTCAGAGATAGTGCAGAGAGCTCTCAATCCTGAGAGAATCATTATATTGTTTCATATTCTTGACTTAATGCAATATACATATAGCAGGGTTTTTAGCTGACGCTTTCCCCAAATAAATGTTTGTGTTGTGCGATTGAAATTATTTCTCTTTCTTGTTCATGTGATTGTGTGATCAGAATTGGTTTCCGCAATTTTTAGAATAGATTCAAGTATTTTTTTTAGTAAATTACAAGATCAGTTGAATCTACGTGGATTTTATACAGTTCAGGCCACAGGTTTCACAGCTTTTAAAAGGAGAAATAATAAAATAGTAATTAGGAGTCCTCGAAGGAAAATAGTTCACAAGAGAAAGCCACAATGATATTGTTAGGTTTTCCCACCACTTCTTTTCCACGGTTTGAAGAAATTGCCGATTCCCTAATCTATTATTTCCCATGATACAACACAACAAAATATTTTTTCTAGATACAAATATATTAAAAGGAAAATGAAGCATTAAAGGGCACCACTTATTCATAGTTTTGGAAGAATTCTTCCACTACACAGCACAGGCTCTTGTCTGCACTTGATACTGATAAGGGGTAGTTTCAATTATATTTCTCGGAACCTAAAGTTCCAGTCCCTAGAAGTGCAAAAGATTAAAAGACGTCAGTTTTTGCTTTTGACACCAAGCAGATTCATGCCATTGATCAAATTCAATTGCATAATAAGGCTAGTTAAATGATATATTCCACATTAACAAGCTCAGCCATGGCAGCCTCCAAACTGCAAGCTTCCCTAAAAAACATTCATACACAATTAAATATGGAAAGAATGTCATCTATAGCCAAAGATACTAGGATCAAAGCTCTGGAAGATTTGGTGATCAAACTAGGATATGATCCTAGTAATATTAAAGCAGTAGAAGATATTATAAAAAATAAGAATGATGACATTCAAGCAGTGAGGAAGTAGCTCAAATTTCCTACTACTGAACATCCACAAGCTAAGTAAGTTGGTCAACTTGAAAAGGAGAAAGAAAATATGGTTAAGTTGATAGTTGAACAAAACATCCAAATCCAAAAAATGGAAGTTGTCATGCAATCACTCCTAAAATAAAAAGAGCATCAACTCAGTGTTTCAACAGCTATTCATATAGCTACTATTTCTACAGCAAGTACCTCAACAATAGGGACATCTTCAATGACAAAAATTGCAGTGGGCACACAGTCCAATGATGCAGCAGTAGACTTGTCAAAATCTATGGGATAATTTTCTCTAAAGGATCGAGAGATTGAGATATTAAAGACACAACTCCAAAAGATTCAAGAACAAAAGATTAAGTCTGATAATTCATATTTGGCTGAGATTCAAATAAACTATAAGCCAAATAAACAATTAGAGATTTATGAGAATGAATCTTTAATTACACAAACTATTTCTCAAGCCAAGGAGGATATTTGGATTGATATTAATGAATCAATTAGTGACTTATGGTCTTCTATTGAGATCATATATGAAGGGGAGAATTTATTACAGAGATTAAAAAAAAAAAAAAACAGTGTCAGAGATAAATAAATACCTGGACCAAAAACCAAGAGATGAAACAAGGATAATTAAAGTATTAAACACTACGACAAAAGATGAGCTGGAAGAATTTGGCATTGAAGACAGAATTGAAGTTGTCTTGGAGGCAAGAAAATCTCACACCAAAAGAAACTTAATGTTACAGCTTGAGACCAAATGCCAGAATTTGGAGGCACAAATTAAAAAATTTCACAGGAAATTTAATATTTGCATCAGAAAGGACTTCAAAGTTTAGAGGACATGGGTGGAAAATTGATTCCACTTGAAACTTATCAGCATAAGTTACATGAAATAGCAGTGGATAAAAGTAAATTTTCCAAAATCAAAGGCATCATAACTGGTAAATCTTTTATTGAAGGTTTAAATTTTGATTTTTTAACTCAGCATGAGGCCAAATATTTGTTCATCACTCGACCTACATATGAAAATTATACTAAAGTTGATGAGGCATATAGAAAATTGTTGAAATTTTCTATCTCGAATGAAAAGATATGGGAGAAATTGTGTGAACTCATCGAATAGGAACATAATGAAAAAGTTCAGAAATATACATCATAATTTCAGGAACATTGAACAAAAAGGCAGGTTTCCATCTACAGTTATCAACATCAACCCTCAAATCAATTCAGATCCTCTATTTTTAAGTTCTATTTTTGTAAATATCCCAATTATTTTGGATGGTATTATTTTTGTAATAAATTTCAGTTCAAGTTTATATATGCTTGAATCAAATTCTATAAATATTTTGTAATTCTAAGAGAAAAGGGTTGAACCCTTATGATGAATCAATATACATGCTTGTAACTTTCCAAATTATTTCTGAAGCTAATAAAAGGATTATGCACTTATTCTAATAAACTCTTGTATATTTGTGAGTTTTCTTGTTATTCATCACTACAAGGAAAAGACCCTCTAGCAGAGGTTATAAAGGAAGTTTTTAGTGTTATAAAATTGGACAAAATTGTCAAAAAAACATATGTTGCCACATCCGTTTATGGTTACGGAGGTTTTGGCATAGCTTTTAACGGAAATTCAACACAACCAAAAAACAATGGGCGGCCGGAGGTTATTACGGATGTTTTTTTCATCGGTGCGTTAATCAAGATTCAACGCACCAGTGCGTACTTGTGGATGGCGCCCCGGGGCGGTCTAAGGAGAATGCACCGGGCCGTTAAGGTATAAAACAGCACCGAGTGTACTGTTGGTGATACAACGCACGGGGCAGTTATAATTGGTCTTGGGAATTGAGCAGTGCCCATAGGTCATATCAATGCGCCGGTGCATAGCCTTATAGAAACGCACAAGTGTGTCCTTTCACACAAATGCACCGAGCATTATAATTGGTATCGGTATTCATGTGGTGCAAATATGTCATACAAATACACTGGTGCGTATAGATTCTTAAACGCCCCAGTGCGCAGTATCACACAAATGCACAGAGATTTATAATTGGTATCAGTATTTGTGTGATGCCCATAGGTCATCTAAATGCACCAATGCATATAGACACAAAAACGCCCCGGTGCATAGTATCACACAAACGCACCAAGATTTATAATTGGTATCTGTATTCGTGCAGTGCTAATAGGTCGTAAAAAGGCACTGGTGTGTAGATAGACATAAACACACCAGAGAGCCGTACCGCACAAATGCCTCGATATTTTTAACCGGTTTTGGTATTTGTGCGGTGCCCATAGGTCGTAAAAAAGCATTGGGGTGCTTATGAATACAAGTGCACCGGTGTAAGTATACACGCACCGGTTTTCATTTTGTATTTTTTAGAAACATCGACCTATGACAGTGCAATTATTGTGATTGTTTTAAATTCATTATTCATCAAAAGTCGACACATCTTATAACAATATTCATATTAATTAAATTTTTATTAATGCATTTGAATGTGATGTTTGGATTAATTTGTTATATCATATCAAAATTATTGTGGTTTTTTAAAATTCATTATTCATCAAAAGTCAAAAAATATATATCTTATAACAATATTCATATGAATTAAATTTTTATTATTGCATTTGAGAACGAAAATGGAGAACGCAATAGCGACAATAGAGAACGCAATAGAATAAATTAAAACATTTTTTATTATATATATATATATATATATATATATAAGACATTCTTTGTCATACAAAATGGGACAGTTATTGGTATCCCTTTATCTTTCAATTGGGACACTATGTCCATTACATTAAAGAAAATGTTTGATTTCACAGACATTTTTCAAAAAATACAACGCCTTGCTTTTATATCCAAACATAGTGATCATCATTCTTCGCTTGAACTGTTGTCACTGCTAGAGCTACTTCCATGACTTGGGTTATTTTCAGAAATGTTTTGTTCACGGTGTTGATTGTTTTCTTCTTCTTCACCTTCCATCTAGAAACATAAAAATAAACTATAATGAGTGTATATACATTGGTGAGAATAATGAAAATTGCAATATTAAATAATATACATCAATGTAAATCGAAAAGAGATGACATACCAATGCAACAATTGACTCATAAACTATACACATTCTTTCAAAACCATGTAACATGTCATCTTTCAAGATTTGATATGTTGGCACAGTGCCATACTTTGTTTCCTGCAAGTTATATACGCCATAACAAATCATATATTTAATATAAAAGATTTATTTTTTTATTAATTATAGACAGAGCTAAGTAAAACAAGATCGATAGATGCTTACAAATTCCACAATTAAGTTCTGATATGCCAACATATACGCACAACCCATATTTAACCCAATTTCAATCAATTCCTCTTATGGTTCTTCTTTGTATGTTTGCACCTGTTTGAAGACACTCAATGATGATTTTTGTAAAACAACTTAAAAAATACAAAAATGAAATCTAGTTAAGTTGTTATAAGGAAGTAACAATTACTCACAAACTTAGATATCAATCATTTTCTTCCTTGTCGTCCTGTTTTATGTGTTGAATGGGTTTCATTTTCTTTTCTTTTCTGCAAGAAAATACTTGAAAATTAATATTTAATGCTAAATTGTTTATTTATTTTACCTAATGATCCAAAAAATCAATGATTACATATTACATTTGAAGCAAGTCGTTGTTGAGATGGCTCCTCAAACAATGCAATTTTTTCCATTTCTTTGACCATCTCCTTGTACACCTTTTTGGACATTCCTACTGGTATATTTCTGATATCAGCTCATTCATCTTTTGAGATTTTCATAATTTTCCTGAAAATGTAACATGAAAATAAACTATTTAATTTTTATATTGATATATGAAAAGTAAATATAACAAAAGTGATATTTATAAATAATTCTAGACAAACGTCTAAAGGAATATTACTTTTTCATTCCTTATTTTTTGTTGTTGTATGTTTTTTCTATTAAAATTCTGGCATGTCTCATTAACCAATTCTCTGGAAACCCTTCTTGCAGTTTACATAAAATTTGGTTCTTGGAATCATTGGATTGGTTTTTGTATTGTAAGTGGAAAGAACGTTTATACATTCGTTCCACTAGATCCCTCCAACTTTTGTAAAAATTTTTCCCCCTTTTGTTAACCTCCAGCACCACTCCAGATGAGCTAAGGACCAATTTATTTTCATTTGCATGTTCTATTTTTTTTCTTTTCTTAGAACAACATTCATTTTCTGAGTTGTTGGTTCCTATAGAAAATTAAACAAATGTGAATTAATAGACTTTTTCACACATGTTATCTAATAATTTTAATTATATTATTAATGAAAACTAAAAAAAGAAACTCATATTGGATCGATAGTATTTTTTCGTTCACCTGATTCATCCTTTTGCAATTTTTCCATCAAGCTTTTACGTTTTTTTTATCCTAGATCAGAAATAATCTTATTGAGCTTCCTCATTTTGTGGCTCTACCTGATACACAGTAAACAATACATATTATTTAAACTTACATATAGTTCAAAATTAATTTTTTTTGTAAAAAATTTACAAAGAACTTGCATTTTTTGCTTTTCTTGATGTGTTATCAGTGTTTTTGTTACTTGATCTCTTGTCACTCATTTTTTTATCAATATAAAACCTATACGATACCATTCAATAATATATTTATAAATAAATTGTCAACTTTTCAAATTTAAAAAAAAATCTCAAAAAACCGGTGTGTCATTCATGATTTACACACCGACTCCGGTGCGTGTCTCTCTTCCAAATGCACCGCCATAACGGTATAATAGATCGTACGGTGCTCTATGTCAACAAGGAGCACAGGTGTGTTACATGTCAATGACCGCACCAGTTAACCATGATAAAATAATAAAAAAATTCCAGTGTTAGTTTTTTAGCAGAAATCGGTGCCATATTTTACATATGGCGCAACGATAAAAAATAAATTAAAAAAATAATAATAATAATAATAATTTTTTATCACATTACATTGTGCGGTGCACCTGTAAAATAAAAAGCCCCGGTGCGCTAAGTACTCCAAGCGCACCGATAAAAAAATCTGTTTTTTTTTTTAATTCATGCCAGGGCCCACATGGATTGGGATCCGACTATGCTAATCGTCCCATCGATTGGATGTCTTAGGTCTATATTTAGCAATACAATTCCTATAAATCTAAATTGAAAAACCCTAATTCTGAAATCACAGAAAGAGGAAGAAGAAAGGGGAGAAACAAAAATAATGTAAGGTTTGTAGCTTTTCAAAGTTTCTTGTTCCATTTTTTCTTTTTTCTTTTTTTCTTTTCCTTTTTTTCTTTTTTGAAACAGAACGTTCGGGGTGTGCCATAATGAAATAGCGCACCGGCTGCATATTTTACAAATGGCGCACTTAAAAAATATTTTTTTTTTCTAATTTTTTATCACAGTACTTGCGCGGTGCACTGAGAGAATAGAGCGCACCAGTACGGTATTCTGCACAGGGCACATCAACAATTTTTTTTTTTTTTTTAAACGCAAGGGCCGACATAGATTGGGATCAAACTATGCACGTCCTCTCGTTGGTTGGATGTCTTAAGCTTATATTTAGCAATACAAACCCTATAAATATAAATTGAAAAGTCTTAATTCTGAAATCACAAAAAGTGTGAGAAGAAAGGGCAGAAACAAAAAGAATGTAGGGCTTGTTTCTAAAATGGTTTTTTTTTTTTGCAAAACAACACGTTTGCGGTGCACCATAATGAAATAGCGCACTGGTGCCATATGTTACATATGGTGCACTGATAAAAACATTTTTTATTGTTTTATTTTTCATCACTGTACTTTCGCGGTGCACTGTTATAACCGAGCGCACCGATGCGCTATGTTACGCAGGACGCACCGATGAAAAAAAAGGCTGTATTTTTTTAAGATTGACGCAAGAGTCGACATGGATTGGGATCCGACTATGCAGGTCCTCCTGTTGGTTGGATGTCTTATGCTTATATTTAGAAATACAAATCCTATAAATATAAATTGAAAAGCCCTAATTCTGAAATCACAGAAAGTGGGATAAGAAATGGCAGAAACAAAAAGAATGTAGGATTTGTTTCTAAAATGGTTTTTTTTGCAAAACAGCACGTTAGCGGTGCGCCATAATGCAATAGTGCACCGGTTCCATATGTTACATATGGCGCATTAATAAAAACATTTTTTATTTTTTTTATCACTGTACTTTCGCAGTGTGTTGCTATAACCGAGCGCACCGGTGCGCTCTGTTACGCAGGGCGCACCGACGGAAAAATTTTTTGTATTTTTTTAATATTGACGCAAGGGCCACAATGGATTGGGATCCGAATATGAAATTTGTCACATGGTTTGGATGTCTTATGACTATACAAACCCTATAAATCTAAATTGAAAAGAATAGGGAGAAGAAAGGGCAAAAACAAAAAGAATCTAGGGTTTTGTTTGTAAAAATGGATTTCTTTTTTATTTTTATTTCTGAAAAACTGCAGAAAAGGTAAAAAACAAAAAAACAAAAAAAAGAAAGAAGAAGAAGAAAATAAAAAATTTAAAAATTTAAAAAATTAAAAAAACAATAAGCTTTGATTTTGTTATTTTACTTCATAAAAAAAACTACGAAAAAAAAAACACAATAGACTTTGATTTCTTATTTTACCGCATTCAAAAAAACTGCAAAAAAAAATACAAAAAAACAATAAACTTACTCACATCGTTTTAAATTCTATGGTACAGGGTTTGACTAACCAGAGGTTTGGAATTCTGATTGTCTGAATACTTCTATTCGAATGTATTTCCCTGCTCCACAGTGCTCTCATGCTCTATTTTCTCCAGGTTTGTATCCTGCAATTCTCTAGCTGAAAATTTTTGCAAAAATAGTGAAATATTGAATAGTGTTTAGTATTTAAAGAAATGTTTTATGAAATTAAATTTTCGAAAATATTTTGCTATTCATTTTTCAATTTACTGCTTTTTTTCACTTAAAGAAAATAGGGTTGAGATTTTTTTATTTACGGTTATTCGTTTACCGGTGCGTCCTTTAATTTAACCGCACCAATGTGTCGTTTTATAAAGCGGTACTGGTGCGCAAAATAAAAAAACTCATCGGTGCGGTTATCTGTACATTATGCACCGGAATGACATTTAAGTTCGTGCACCAATATTTATTGTTGTTTTGCTCAAATGCAGAGAGAAAATATCATATATTATACGGAATGGACAATTCTTCAAAATCCAGCTCGTTCCATAATATTTCTCAAATTCCATCTCGGAGTTCTCCCTATCCATGTGGAGACGTAATATTTACTTTAGATTTGTTTTATTTTTTCACTATCTAATTGAATTTATATATGTTTTTTATCCATGCAGTCAATCACGCACAACTAAATTACATTTATAATGTATACAAATTTGTAGGTTCATGCAGATTCAGCATCGAGTTCAGATGCACAAAACATTCAAACTGCTCCAAAAAGTTGGAAATTCTTATCAGGAGCTGCATACCGCAAGGCGCATTTGGTAGATGAAAATGGACAGCCGCTTCACCCAGCCAATTGTAACAATATTGCATCTTCTAACCACAATACCGGGACAATGATGGTAATTATAATTATAATTGTTTGGTATATATATTGATTAATATGTAATTATTTCAACGTCAAACCAATTTATAATCATGCAATATTTTCAACGTGGTTACTAATTGATATCATATATTTTGTACTAATCATGTTCAATTTTTTTTTTTAATTATTAGGATTCTAGTGATGATGAATGACCTACCTACCATCTTCCGTTGCACCCCACGACAATGTCAAATCGAGAGAAGACTGAATTAAGAGAAAAAATCGGAGAGGAACAATACCAAGAATGGTTGAATCAACCACCGATTCACCAATTAGGAATGACTACAACAATAGTAGTTCTTCACAAGCTAGTAATGGAGGCAATCAAATAGAGGTTGGTATGGATGATTACTTAAGGGATACGACTGCCATGGAGACAATGTTGTTAGATGCATTGCAAAATGATGATCAGCTAGGGGATGATGCTCATATCGCTAACACCTTTTTCGAAAGCCTTAAATTTTCTTCCACCACCCCTCTCTTTGGACCTGGTGGTCAGTCAAAGTCTACCCAGTTGGGGACAAAAATGTTACTGTACAACTTGAAAGCAAAGTTTGGCTTGTCGAATGCATGTTTCTCGGAACTTTTGAGGCAAGTTACCATAAAGTACTCCCCTTATATAAATTTGAAATATAATCAGTACACTGCAATGAACATTACAAATGTTAAATTTTATGAACGTTAATAATTATATCGACATTAATGTACATCTAATATTAATATATTTTTCCATGATCACCAACTATAGGCTATTCAAAGATAAGGTTCTTCCTAGTGATAATGTCTTGCCCGGTAGCTGCGAAGAGGCAAAGAAATTGTTGAAAATGCTGGGTGTTGAGTACATATCATATCATGCATGTCCAAATGATTGTATTCTATATAGAGGAGAATATGCAGACAAAGAGATGTGTCTGAAATGTGGGCATGAAAAATATGATAAATAAAAAAATAAGGGTAAATCACGTACTAGTCCTCCTTTTAAGATATTGAGGCACATGCCTATAATCCCAAGGATTCAAAGGCTCTTTCCTTGCAAAGAATTAGCTATGCGTTAAGTCCCTATATTAATAGTGTAGTCCCTTATTATGTTAGTGTAACCCCCATTATTGTTATTTTTGTACCCCTCTAAACCCCATATTGTTATTATTGTGCCCTTACATTATTATTGTTAGGTCGGCTAGGATTACATTGTGGCTCCACTAGGATTACATTGTGGTCCCATGGACTCCTATATATAGAAAGGAGGTTTTTTCATTTGTATCATCCAAGAATTTTTCATTCATGTAATGTATTGGAGGTTTCCCACTCGAAGTGGCTTATTTATAAGGTGTTGATATCTCTTTTCTTCTATTTTTGGAGTTGGTTTCACAACATTTGGTATCAGATCTTTGGATTCTAGGGTTTCACTGCTCCAAATAGGTCATTGTGGAATTTTCGCTATAATGTTTTTTCTACAAAGGTTTAGAAGCTGAAATTTTTAGAGTGTGAAGCCGAAATACTAAGGAAATCATCGCAAAATTTCAGAGCTTGGTTCGCAATATTTTCAGAGATATGATCTGTGGAAGTTAGGGCTTTTTGCAGGCTCATGAATTTCACTTAAAAAGTTCATCGCAGAATTTTAGCCATAAATTTTGATATACGAAGGTTCAGAAGCTGAAATTTTTAGAGTGCAAATAAAAAATCCTAGGGAACATCGTCACAAAATTTCAGAGCTTGGTTCACATTATTTTCGGAGATATGATCTCTAGAAGTTAGGTATTTTTCAGGCTCCCGAATTTCATCTCAAAGAGGTGATCGTGGGAAAATCTTCATAACTCTCACTCTGAGCATCGGATTGGAATTTTGTAAAAAGTGGCCACAATTACACAGACTGTAGTTTCTTGTCTATCAATTTCAGAGTTGAAGGAGGAAATAGTGGCACGTAGAAAGTCGTAAAAGTTCACTCTACTGAACCAGTCCATAATTAGGTCATCGTAGGAGATTGGGCACAAATTTGTCTTCAAGAATCCAAATCAGGTCAGACCTGTGGCATTTGAAAGAGGATTCTGAGGGCTACCTCATGGCCAAATTTCAGATATTGAAGAATTGAAATCACAGAGATAATTCAGTTTCAATATCGAGCTCCTCAAAATCAAGAAAAGGGTGTGTATTGTTTTCGAATTACATAAGTCTCATTTGAAAAAAAATAGTTTGAATTTATTCCAAGGGCATATTTTATAATTTTTATCAGTATTGGGTTTTATAATGCCTCCAAAAATAATTCCATACCCATTAAGCCCTCAAAAAGCTATACTATGACGCATGAAGAGAAAGAATTGCAGTATGAGATATCAAAATTACGGTACCAAGTGCAACAAATTTCGATCTTACGAACAGCAACCGAAGATGAAATAGATGGTTTAAAATCATAAATGGAGGCTAAGTTGGATGGTTTTAAGGATCAAATAATAGCTAATATGGAAGATAAATTAGTGGAAGATCACATCGAGCATCAACAACAAGTTCTCCAACTGTCAAAGGATAACCTAAATTTGGTGCAGAATCTAATGAAACAACATGAAGATCAACATCACATCGAAAGAAGTTCTGAAGCAGTCACAGAAACAAGAATTCGACAAGTACGATCAATTTCAGAGTATCTCAGCAAGTGGAAGAACTTTTCTGTAGAAGATTCCACATGGGAGGATGATAATTTTATACAGAAGCATCAAGAAATAATCAAGCGTTGAGGAAAACACTTGTTTGAAGGAGAGGGGCATGTTAAGTCCCTATATTAATAGTGTAGTCCCTTATTATGTTAGTGTAGCCTCCCTTATTGTTATTGTTGTACCCCTTTAAACCCCATATTGTTATTATTGTGCCCTTACATTATTATTGTTAGGTCGGCTAGGATTACATTGTGGCCCCATGGACTCCTATATATAGAAAGGAGGTTTTGTCATTTATATCATCCAATAATTGTTCATTCATGTAATGTATTGGAGGTTTCCCCCTCGAAGTGGATTATTTCTAAGGCGTTGATATCTCTTTTCTTCTATTCTTGGAGCTGGTTTCACAACACTATGTTGCAAGGATGGCATGCCTCACACAGAAGTGAGTTGGGAGTTATGTGAATCCCAACTGATTCAATAGCCATGAAGCATATAGAGGATACATGGCCCGAAAAATTCAAGAATGAAGTACGAAGTCTACGATTCAGCATAGCCATGGATGGCGTCAACCCATATTCCCTCTAGAACACCAACTATTTTGTTTGGCCTGTAGTAGTGATCAATAACAATATCCCCCCATGGTTGTCCATGAAGAATGAACATCTTATGTTGGCTCTCATAGTCCCTGGTAGAAGACAAGTGAAGAATATAGATGTCTACTTAAAACCACTGGTAGATGAATTGAAGGAATTATGGGATGGGATAAATGTATACGATGTATCAAAACCCATCGCAACAGAGAGGATTTTTACGTTGTATGGCATATGTGCTTACAGGACACATGATTATCCAAGCTTAGGAGTTTGCTCTGGTAAATTACAGTTTAATTTATAGATTTGTTTATATATAATGCAACAATATTCTTTCACATATTAGTTATTTAATTCCTTGTAATAATATTTGTTATGATCTTAATGATATTATTTAACATGCCATGCATATAAATTAATGTATACAAATATAATCTCGCAGGTCTTGTAACAAAAGGGTATTTTGGATGTAAATGTTGTGGACCTTCTCTGAAAGCTAGATGGTCCAAGGACCTACGAAATCCAATGTATGATTGCTCCAGGATATTCCTACCAGAACAACACCCTTACAGAAGAGCAGCATCCACTTTCAATGGTAAACGAGAGAGAACCCAAAGGCCTCCAATAATGACACCAGCTGAATGGCTTAGAGCATATGAGAGAGATAAGGAGAAGGAGTTCATAGAAATGTTCGATTCAAATGGAGAGCCTAAGTTCGATGATCCGGATTTCTTCAACACCTATGTTGAGAAATTTCCCATTGGGATGAAAAGGAAATCTATCTTTTATGACCTCCCATATTGGGAGCATCTTAAGATTGCCCACTTATTAGATCCCATGCATATATTTAAAAATGTTTCATCTTTTTTATGGAGGCACATATCATCGAAACAAAGTGACACATTGGCTATTAGGAAAGATCTTATTACTTCAAAAACTAAAAAGAAATATAGGCCAAGATTATTAGAAAGTATGAGATCAGAGGCAGGCGTTGGTCCCTCTAATTCATGGTTTTTCAAAGAAGGTGATGTCCGATGGATTTTAAAAAAAGATGATATATCTTTGAGAAAGGAAGTTATAATTGATGTGAGGGTGCCAACTTCATACGGGTCTTCACTACAGCGTTGCTTCATCGTGGATGACCATTTTTGGGGGTTGAAATCGCATGACCATTTGAATCTTCTAAGAGTACATATAATGTCAAAAGCATGATTTTATTATTTGTTATATTAATAAATTTTATCCCATGTGGGGATCATAAAACATAACTAATTTTGTATATTATTGCACGTGTTTATAACTTTGTAGTGTTTTTATCCTTTGTTTGTGCGTGGGTGTGTGAAACATGAATTCCCTCAAGACCTAGGACGTGCCATATCTAAATTATCTGCATTTGTATGTTGGATCACTTCAAAGGATATTCATGTGGCTAGCATTCCACGGTGGCGTCAAGAGATAGTTGAGATTGTTTGTATGTTTGAGAAGTAACTGTCGACGAGTTTCATGGACTTACAGGTTCATCTTCTAATCACCTGGTAGATGAGGTTGAATTAGTTGGGGTTGTTTCTTGTCATTGGATGTTCTTCTTAGAGAGGTACATGAAGAAATTGAAAGGTTTTGTTCGACAAAGGGAAAAACCTGAGGGGTCTATGGCAGAGGGGTACATATCGTTTGAGTCTTTCTACTATGCCAGTGAGTACGTCAAGCAGATCAACAACAAACCAGGTGCGGTGATTTGGGACGATCAAATGGATGAAGACAAAAGAGAAGGAGAGTTGCTCCAAACGAGTGGAAAAAAGTGCTTGATAAAGAGTAAGCAACTTCTAATTTTTCAAATTTACAAAAAGTAATTAATATTCATGTTGAACTTTGATATAATGTATATTTTGATCTCTAAGTACTATATAATGTTGGTTTTATTTCATCAGCAAATACAGAAATTGAAGCAATCAATAAATTCATTCTTTACAATTCTGAAGCAACACAACCATGGGATAGTGACAGAAAAGAATTCAGACGGTTGAATGGTAGAAGTGTGCCTTATCCTGATCATTTAAAAGAAAATATGCCAAAAATATGCCCCAACAGTTGGGTTGCTGACCAAGCCAGAGAGAAATACGGTGCTACCAGTCGTTACCCACGTGTTGAAGAGGATGCGCTAAACATAGGGATTGGGTGCAACAACTCGGTAATAATAGTTTTAATTTATATGTAAATTTGAAACTTATATTAAGACATCTACATTTCATATGTTAACTACTCTTGGATTATTATTTATAAGATACATCACACTATGATTTTTTTAACTTTTTTATAATAGGTGCATTTGTTCCCATCTATGTGGGCATATGGACACCATTTTCGCACAGAAAATGCCGATGTTGGAAAAATCACAGAACACTGTGGAGTGGAAGTCGAGTTCGATCAATCTAGTCGATCTAGCCACCGTGATCAACAACTAGTATGAGGGACGTTAGGTTACATCGGAAATATACAAGAGATCATTGAAGTGGATTTTTCTTCTTTCCAATGTGTTATTTTTAGGTGCAAGTGGTGGGACACCTTTGATCGGAATAATGTAAAGGAAGATCGCGATAGTAGGCTGATATTTATCAACTCTAGAGAGATGTGGGATGAAGCTAAGGAGACCTATGTTTTCCCTAAACACTGCAACTAGATTTTTTTTTACCCAGATGTGTTGGATAGGGATTGGTGGTTCGTATTGACACATAACCCTAGATCAAAACATATTTTTGAGAACAATAGTGTTATCATGCCATGCGAGCTAGAAGATAATGAGGGTGATGATGAGAACTGAGAGTGATATGGTACATGTGTTATTTCATTAATATTTATACTTTTTAAGATGGGTTTTTTGAAATATTAATATAATATGTATTTTGAATTAATTGGTAATTTGCATTGTGCTAATGTTAAAATCAATAATTCACTTGATAATTTGGTATTATGTTGATCTCGAAAACAATGGCGTATTGTATAAATTAATTCTTTTTTTTGTATCTAAGATCATAATAAAATAATTATAATTCTAAAGTAAAGGAATTTATTTGCATTATTTTCTAAACTTTATTATGTTACAATAAATCATATTATTCTAGATTTATTATTTTACAATTATTTAAATTTTACAAATTTACAAATTTTAATAAATTCATTTCACATTAATACAATTAAAATTTTACAAATATTTTACATACAATTACAATTACAATTACAATTACAATTTTACAATTTCACGTACAATTACATTTACAATTACAATTTTAGAATTTTACATATATACAATTACAATTTTACAAATAAAAAAATTACAATTACAATTACAATTTTAGAAATTCACATATATACCATTAAAATTACAATTTTAGAATTTTAAATACAATTAGAAATACAAATATTACAAATTTACAATATCATGATCATTTGGTATTAAATTAATTAATAAACATCACGTTCATGATAACCATCGTACAAACATCATATTTGACTAAAAAACACATTCAAAATCGCTAACTACATCATCGTGATCATGATCATCTCACAAAACACAATTAACATTATATATTAACATCATCAGTACAACACAAACATCAAATATGCATCTCATGCTATCACATACACATTTATCTGCAAGCCGCACATTAAATGAACATATCTAACATGACCTAACAACATACACAACATGATGATCACCAACATGTAAATTAAGTACAACTGCAACATGAACATAAAATACATGGACCATATATATATATATATAACTGAATAATGTTAAAAGTATACAACTGTAATATAAATGTCATGGATCAGCTGGTGGTAGTACAACACCAATATCAGTACAAGTGGCCGATGGTCTAGCCTCATCTCCATGATGACTACTAGTAGATTCTAGTGGAGGCTCATGCAAATCTGGCGCGATGCGAGGCTGTGAACGATCATGAGATGATGGTACGATGCACCTCACATACTGTCCATCATGTGCTGCGGCTCGATCGTAACGTGCAACAGTCCTCTTCAGCCGCGTAAAAGTTTTCGTAACTCCTACGACATGCTGCATCAGGCTGTACATGTCACGCGGCATGCCTCTCCACATCCGTGATAGCCTGTCATCAAGCTCTATGTCTCTGAAATCAGCGGGCCTAATTCCCGCCTCAACAATCAATGCAATGAGTTGGTTGCCCAACTCCATCCTGTATCTAGCATCACTAAGACGTCGACCGCGCACCGGCGCACCAGCAACAGTAGGTCTCTGATCTGGACTGGCCTCCTGATGATCCTCGGCAATATCTGGCATGCCCTCATCCTCATCATGAGGATCCACACTTGGATCAGGTGGTGGTGGCGGCATCTCCTCACCATCAAAAGAGCCAATGTATGAAAAATATATACAAGTACACAACAATAATTAGAGGATTTTATTACACAATTTAATAAAAACAAGTTAAAGAACATGTTAGAATAAATTTAAATAAAACAGTAATATTACCTCTATCATCTAGCGGATCATCAGCTGTGAAGAGGATGTTGGCACACCCTCGCTAATCCAACCCCGCATAAGGACAGAGGACCAAAATGAAGGGATGATCATCAACATTGGCTAGCAACTCCAGTGCATCATCTGATATCCTCGATGGAAAAAAAGTCTCCTCCCTCTTGGGCATCATCTGCCCCCACATGTGCATACGTGCCTCAGTAATCGGCCTATGAGGCTGGCGAAGAAAACAAGGCCTCGTCTTTGGAAACCTCTCAAAAAATAAACAAAAAAGCTATGAAGAAAAAGGGAAGTTGACCCTCCCTTGTGCATGATCACGACATCTATCTAATGCTATACAGAATTGCCGCAAAAAAATGGCAGACCACCTGACAATTCATGGTTGTTGTAGTAAAGACTCAACATAATAATGAAACGATACGTGAGAGACACTAGACCTCCTCACGACCAAACGCACCAATACGTAACTGCCCTCTAGCGACCTGAAATTCTGCAGGAGATACTAAATTTTCTCCAATGTATCTCTGGGAGTAAACTAACTGACTCCCTGCCACACAGCCAGTTGGAACCTCAGGGAACGAGGGAAAATCCACCCCTCTCCTCGATAGCCCTGTAATAAAATATACATCCTCCTTAGTGGGCGTGTACCACTAGCTGATACCAACCCAGAAAGCCTATTGTTGGGCATTCCACCTTCAGATAAGATGTCTCAAAAAAAAACTATGGGACTTTAGGGAAGTAGCCTCCTCATAGAACTTGAGGATGCCTACGTGCCTAAGGAGCCCCTGTGTCATTGTTGTAATAGGGCGAGGGTACGCATCTCTCTCCCTCTCCCTTTCCTCCCACAGGCGAACCATGTTATATTGTTCAGCCAGTTGTTGTTTTTGTTGCCCCTCTTCTCTCCTTTCACGTCTCTGAATGATTGACATATTAAACACAATTTTTTTATTAAATGACACATGTATTTACAAATATAAGTATATATTTATTTTTTGAAAAATAAATAAAATAAGAGTCAGTGCGCCAAAAACACAGTCACGCACCAGTCCCGGTGCGTCACCCCACAGAGCGCACTGGATACGGTGCACCTCATGATATCAACCGCAGCGGAAGCAGTGCTCCAGAAAATGTTTTTAGCACCGTTCATTACGTGCGGTGTCAGGAGGCTAGTGCGCTGACTTCACTATCCGCCCGGGGCTTATAACTAAGTCAGCACACCGCCCTCCTACTACTTTACATAGTTGTCAGTGCGGTATTTTAAGATGCTGCATCGTTGACCTAGGCCAAAGCAGTAAGCCGTGCGCTGAAAAAAATAGCCAGCCTGGGGCTGTTATCTAAGTCAACGCACCGCTCCACCACAATTGAACTAGGTCAATGGTGTGGCCAGGTAGTCAACCACACCGCTCTTTTTAAAGAAATTTAAATAACACGGTGCGCCTGTGGTATCTGCCCCAGAATCGGTGCAGAAACCCTTAGCACCAGTTTACTAGCCCGAACCATTGACAATGTCAAATTGCGGTTCCAGTGTGCTGAAAATATTACCCGCCCCAGGGTTGGTAAGTCGTCAATGCACCGATTTGCTATGATACACCATTGTCAATGGTGCGGCCTGGTAACCAACTGCATCGCACTTTTTAAAATTTTTTAAAATAACACGGTGCGTCGTGCGGTACCGCGCCGGAACCGGTGTGGATACCGTCAGCACCAGTTGCGATGCAGCCTGTAAATTTACAGGCAGCACCGCAAACCGGTGCGGGCCGAACGGCTCAAGCGCGTTGCGCGACAATTTTTATTTTTATTTTTTTAATGGTTAATTTTAAGGTTTTTTCAAATTCTAATCCGCTAAAAGGTCTACTTATGGAAAAACAAGAAAAAAACCTGTACATTTACCCGTCGAGGAGGCATATTGGCTGTACAATCCACAAAAGAAAATTTGTCCATTGTTTTATAAAATTCAAGCTGGAGAGTGGTGGTAATGCACATCAAAAGTGCATGCAATAAGTGCAATGGGAGCATAGATGTCAGTGCAGCTCAAACAAGGATAACTTGCATCGGTGCTTGAGAGCTCTGTAGCACTGACAAAAGTGAAATATGCAGTTTTTTTGGCCATAATTTTTTTTTTTATTTAACCCTATTCCAGTGCGCGGGGTTTTTATTGGCATACCGGTGCGTTTACATTATGCCGCCCCAGGCGATTTCTGTTTTCACGCACATTTAGGAGGCACGCGGCGGCCTAGCGATAACACATCGGTGCTCTATAGTAATAAGATGCACCGGGCACGTTGTCCGGTGAACCAATGATTTGTGCAGTTTTTTGGCCATAATTTTTTTTTTGTTAACCCTTTTCCGGTGCGCGGCATTAATAGGGCCCCGGTGCATTTCGGTCATTCCACACCGGGCGGTTTCTGTTCCGCGCGCCTTTATGAGACACCGGGGCGGCTTAGCTGTAACGCACCGGTTCTCTACAGTAATAAGATGCACCGGAAACGTTGTCCGGTGAACCAATGATTTTTGCGGTTTTTTGGCCGTAATTTTGTTTTTTTAAACCCTTTTCTGGTGCGCGATATTACAGGAGCCCCTGTGCGTTTTAGTCATTCCGCACCGGGCGGTTTTTGTTCCGCACGCTTTTTATGAGACACCAAGGCGGCTTAGAAGTAACGCACCGGGAACACTGTCTGATGAACCAATGATTTGTGCGGTTTTTTGGACGTAATTTTGTTTTTTTAACCCTTTTCCTTTGCGCGGAATTTATGGGGCCCTCGCGCGTTTCACTCATTCCACCCCAGGCGGTTTCTGTTCCGCGCGCTTTTTATGAGACACTGGTGCTGACGAGTTGACACACACCGGTGTTGTTCCTTAATAAAAGGCACCGGGCAGGTGTGTACGGAGTACACGGTTTCCGATGTGCCAATTTTTTGTGCATATTTTTTGCCCTTATTTTTGTTATTTAACCATCTACAAGTGTGTGCATTTTATGGACGCCCCGATGCGTTTGTTTGATTCCACACCGATGGGGAAATTATGTAAATAACCGGTACTCTACAGAATTACAACGCATCTGGCAGGTGTGTATGGAGCGCACGATGTCTGGTGTGCCATTTTTTTAACCGCACTGGTGCTATGTCGTCTTGAACGCACCGGTGCGTTTTTCGGTGATAAAAGCACCAGACAAGATACACCCGCAAAAACCTCTGCCTGCCAACCTCCTCTAGGAACTTCTGCTAGAAACAAATTTCTGGGGTATTTTTATAAGGGGTTCCTCAAAAACATCCGCTAGAGGGTCTTTTCCTTGTAGTGCATGTATGTTTCATTTTAATTTTCTTTACACATGTGCAAAGTTATATATAAGTTTAGGTAAGACATGTTTGAATGTAAATCTCTCTGAAAGCCCCTCGAAATTTATAATCATTTAAGGATATTAGTTAACTGTAACTGTCTGTTTTAGTTAATTCATCTACATCTTTTAATTATTTCCTTTTGTTATATTTTGGATATGTTTGTTTGGTTGTAGAATATTTCTATACACATCTACTATATATGAAAAATTAAATATTCAATCTCAATGTTTAAGGAAATATATATTTTCTTAAGTTCTTCATTTCACACCATTTTAAAAAGCTTAATTTTGTTAAGGGTGAAGAATCATCCCTTCTATTTTATCACTGGAGTAACTAGGAATTACATATGTATAAATATTTAAAACATTGGTATTCCACATAAAATAAAAACTTCATTTTAGATGCTTTGACATAGTTCCTTAGCCTAGAACTATCTACAAAGGACAACAGGGGGCAACATTCATTTTTTTTTATGAGAAACATCTGATATGACTTTCTGAACATATCCATGAAAATACAAGGAGGGTTTTTTGACCCTTTTGAGGCTAAATATGATTGGTTTTAAGACAACATTCAAAGGACTAATATGAGTTCTGAGGTAAAACAATATCTTGGTGCCTTCTTGTTCTAATTCTGATTCAACAAGAGCTAGAAACAAATCATTCTAAGGATGATGTGTCTAATGTACTTATTTCATCCCTATATTAGGACATTTATGCATAGATTGAGGATTGCGTTGTAACATATTCAAGGGACTTCTCAGCATTCAAGGTTTATCTTCATTATATTATTTCCTTTTTGGATAAAGGCATATATGAAGTTACCATTACATTGGTTATAATTTTCTGGAGCAACCTTGATTATGGCCCAACTCACACTAAGGATGTCACTATGTCATCTTTTATAAAATACTAACAATATAGTTTTTGAAGAACTAAGTTTGTTGATATAAGTTAGAATTGTGAATTCTCTCAGGTCTGATTTGGAATCTTCAGGAAGTGCAGTTAGAGATATCATCAATATTGCATCAGAATTAAGAAAAGGTTTTGTTTGAAGTGCTAGCAAATATTAAGTAAAAATCAGAAGCAATAAATGGTTAAGAACTTCTTGAAGCAAAAATTTGAAGCAAAGGTATAGCTCGTTGAAGAGTTTGTGACCTCTTTAGAGATTGTAATCAAAGACACATCGATAGCAAAAGAAAATGTAGAGACATCTCTCAATCAGTGACACGGAGATCATCCTCAAGGGCAAATAATTTGATTGATCAATGGCACACCTCACTACAACCAACCTGAAGTATGATACATACAAAAACCCGAGGTATGATATTTCAGTTTCATTTTTTGTTACTATTGAAATTTTTTAGCATACAAAGACCAGTTTTAAGTATATACATCAACTACGGGTCATTTTAGAAATCATGTATCTATGATATATCTGAATGAATATACATATGTAGAGCATATGTTGTTGAAAAAAATTATGCCTTTGAATTTTGATAAAATATACTATTATGGTTTCATCACATTGTGAAGTACGAGGCAGAATATGTATGTTGCATTAATTTCAAATTGATGCCATGCCTTATTTGTTGCAGTAAGCAGAGTTGGTTGTTGAACTATAGTTTGCTTCGTTGAGCCTTATAGAATTATTGATGTACCTTGAAAGTACTGAAGGATTTATTGTTGAACTAGATGATATTGCAACCATGGTTAAAGATAAGTCTAAGTTGTGATATATTTGGCAGAAGTTTTGTTGAACTAGGGTTATATAGTTAGATGTTTGATGACAAGTTTATGCGACTTGAGTAGTTTCAGATAATTAAGTTTTATAGCAAAGAAAATATTGTTATTACAATTTATTTTTGTAATTTTTTTTAGCGCAGGTGGATAAAATCTGAAAATTGTGAAATGTGGTCCACTATAGTGATTTGAAGCTTGGAGCCTTCAGACCAAGTGGTGGCTTGTTGAGCAATGTGCTAGGGTGGTGCAAGGCAGTATATTGGAGTCTCATTTAAGTCAGAGTCTAAGAACACTTCATGGAATTAGGGTGGTGATAGGGAATGTTGGAGCCTCTTCGGGGTGTTGGAGAATACTTTCAGTAGAATTTAATAAACCAAGGTGTTGGAGCATCCTTCTAGTTGAAGCTTGTAAACCAGGGAATTAGAGTGTCCTTCCAGTTGTAGATGGTGAAGCAG
Organism: Pinus albicaulis; assembly: GCA_034641835.2. Lineage (NCBI taxonomy): Eukaryota > Viridiplantae > Streptophyta > Pinopsida > Pinales > Pinaceae > Pinus > Pinus albicaulis. Next base: position 1,282,613,430 of record CM076578.1, read on the forward strand.
GGCATTGGATCTAGTAAATTAGGGTGTTGGAGCAACCTTTCAGTTGGAGCTGATAAATATTGGAAGTTGGAGCTTCCTAATTGATGTAATCTTTAAAATACCTCTGGTTTTTCTCCCAGAAGAATTTTCACCTAAAAATCTTTTTGTATTGTCTATCATGTTGTACATTATTGAACAGTGTTTTTGTAATGACCCACCTACAATTACAAATAGAATGTGAATATTAGCATGCATACGGGGCATACATATGATAGATACATATGCCTGAACCACATGTATTGCACTAGTATACATACTAGCTAATATTGGAAAATGTCTAAGTTAGGGTAATGAATTGATTATCGAAATAATTCCTATCTCACCGGAATATAATGAATATATCAAATTAGGTACTTGATATGTATACCAACCTTATATACATATATATGTATGATAAAACTTAATCAAAATAAAAAATAAAATATAATGAATTGTGAAGTAAATTTATTTAATTTACAATTTAATTTGATTAAAATAGATAAAATAATTTATTTAAATTCTAAATAAGGTAATTTATTTAAAACTATAAATAAAGTAAATTAATTTAATTAAATAAAATAGTATTAACTCCTGACTAAACTAAAAAAATAAATAAAACCTACGCATCATATCATTATGAAGGTATCCGACTATAAAAGGAAAAGAGGATGCTAGAAGGTAAGAAACTGGCAACCGAAGGATTTAGAGACGGTGAATTTTTGGCATATAAGGGAGTCGAGGAGACTAAGACATGGGAGGAGGACTGAAGCAAATTATTATTTCTGATATGAATTTGAATGTTAGTTTTTTTGTGCTAATTTCAATTTCAGATATAAAACTTATTTATTGATCTTATGCTTGATGTACAAGTTCCCTTGTTGCTTGTGTGTGTCAAAGAGGTAATTAAAATTGAATTTTATGATTGTTTTTGAAAGCATAAAGCATGAATTTAAAAGGTTGAACAACAACAACATAAACAACAGCAAACCATCACAAAGTGATACATTAAAACAGGTTTTTGATGAAGGATTTCACCCCTCCTGGGCTACATCTCCTTGGTCCAACTCCATAGCTTGGGCCTATGTATTAGCTCAATTGTGCTCAAAATGTTGTTTACATGCATAAAATGCTTTTGGAACATGTTCCAATGGGTTTAAAATGTCTAAATATACCATAAATAACTATTTTTTTACTTAATTTGGTTACCAGATGCTCCAGGTATGGCCTTCCCTCCTGGTGGCCCTCGGCTTCAAAAATATTCAAGGCAACAAAAACCTTTGTATATGACCTCTTATTCCTCTAAAACCTATTCCAATGGCTCCAAAACATCAAAATATACCAGTAATGACTCTTCCTAAGCCAAAATTGGTCGAACATTGCCTCAGTTATGGCAAAACCAATTTTTCCTACTATTTCTCCACTAAAACTAGAAACTGGCCAGCTAACTCCACTAAAACAGAGCTCTACCACATTTGGTGGACTCTGCCAACTTTGTTGCTATGTTAATCTTGCCATTAATAGATAGATTAGCGCGTATTAATGTTAATTAATATTGTAGTTAGCGCTAATCGTGCTTAAGCCTCCAACGCTCCGGCACGGTCACGAGGTCACGGTGATGTTACGAGGGGGTTGGCCCCCTCCTCCGCCCAATGGTGAACAACATGAAGGTTAAGAATATGGGCGGGCACATACATACCAACGAACATATCATGGTATAGTGGTTACGACGGGTGCTTACATGGGGGAGGTCGCAGGGTCGACCCCGACCTTGGCCCTTCCTCCGGCATATAAAATTTTGCAATATGAAACCTTTAAAACTTTGAACTTTGGTTATAAGAAATGTTTGCACTCCACCTTAATGTTTCGTACCCACCGTATAATTCTGCACCAACTATATTAATGTGATATATGCCAACGAAAACATTAATATAAAATGTGAATTACAAAGTTTGATTTAAATGTGTTTGTATCGTTGATTTGGGTTTATATATATATATATAAATTAATAAAATAATTTTCCATCACATAATATCATAGACCCAAATTCAACCTTAGGAGGTCATTGGATAAATTTTACCTTCAGAAACCAAACTGGTGAATCCTGGAGTGGCACTTGTCACAGTCCCATTGGACTAAAACTGAAGAATATTCCTTGAATGCTGACTGTGCTTCCATGTCATCATCTTGTACTTGTTCTGCAATATTTTTAATAAAATTTTCTCTGTTCTAAATCACGATCAGCAAACAATAACTCCTTCATCTAAACTCGGTTTTCAATGAAATGAGTTGCGGTCGATTCCTTACAACGGTTTGGTCGTTGTCGTTCTAGTTTTATTCAATTCTGATAAATTTCATTTTTGAGCTAAAATACTGAGCCTCTGATCAATTTCTGACAGTGGTATTTTTTTTGGAGTTTGAGAGAGATAGAGCAGGAATTTCTAACAGAGTCACAAACATTTAGCTTTCTTGCTCTTGGAGTTTTGGGAACGGGGGCTAGAAGAATTTTCTTCTGGATCTGGGGACTATATAGGTAGACCCAAGATAGGTTGGGAGGAAAAGGGTGGTTTTCTAACTGCAACATCGGGAAAAGCAACACTCCAAAATACCTTCAACCAATTTCTAGGTATTCTCCTACAATTTAAATTTTTCTTTAAATTCCAGTTATTTTCTGGTTAAAATTGCAAAGTTAGGGCTTTATATTGTTTTGTTTAAAATTACTCAATTACAGATCTACATTCTAGTATAGTTAGAGCTCTACAGTTGTGATACTAATTTATATTTGATATGATGCTAATAATAATAATTAATGCTCCGTGATGTTAAAATTTACTAATTGAAGTGAAATGTTGATTCACCCCCCTCTAAATATTTCCACCAAGTAGACCTCCTAGTCTTCATTAACATTGTATAGAGTCAAGTTCTAATTTCTTAACTACATGGTTTCCCACAAAGATATTAAAACTTACATTAATTATACATTCCATACAACACCAATTAATCCTTTCAACATATTTCCCACCAATTCACAAGTTCATTAGTGAACTTTCTAACATGCTATATTAGATGTTTTGTGAAGACCCCTTCCTTTGAGTCTGTTAATTTTTCAGTGTCTTCTATACATATAATTACTTCCAATTATTTATTTATTTTTCAAAATATTATCTATAGTTCCATCATCAAGAAATTACACAGAAGACCTCAACATTAGATAATTTATGACAATATGGTCATGAAGATACAACAAAACAAAGAGCACAATATTTTTACCTTAGTGAAACTGACTTGGGGGGAATACCAACAACCTTCTTCTTATAGAAATATTTATCTCAACAAGAAATACATCAAAGTCAAGCTTGTGGTGACACTAACCAACATGATGTCATCACAAGACAACCACAAATATTTCAAGTCATACCTCCTTCACTTGTCTACAAAATCCTCCTTGAGTAGATCGGTCAAGGTTTGTAATAGGGTTGAGTTTCAGGTTACTTCTCTTCACAGAAAGGTTCAGACTTGACCTTAGTCTCACCACAAAAAATTTAGACTTAATCATAGAATTTACTTCACTGAAACTTGGCCTCAATCGCAACTTCATTCCACAGGAAACTCAGTCTTTATCACAATCTTTAATCCTCAAAAAACTAAGGCTAGACCACAAATCTCTCTCTCCTCAAAAACTCAGACTTGATCTCAGAAATCTCAGACCTGTAGTAGGAGTTTCTTCATACGTGCAAGGGGAATTTTCTTTCTATATATATATCGGTTGTTTGCTTCTCCTTTTTCTTGACATTTTCTTCTAGTCTTCTTCACTCTATATGAGAGAAACTTTTCTTATGAGAGATGTGAATTGATGCATTTGATGGAGAAAAATTCACTAATTTATATACATTGGAAGGGTTCCAAATGGGTGTCTCTTATACAGAGCCAACTTGAACACATGTAGGTCAACTTGAAATCTTGTGGTGTCTAAAATCCAAATTTAAAAACTCAATTTCCCACTTTTGAACAGGCCATGGAGAACATGTCTTATAAAAATATTATTTTGACAAATCAATATATAAATTCTCTTTTTATCACAAGCATGAATAACGTGCAAAATATATTTTTTCTTTCATCACAAATACAATTTATCTTTATCTTTACAAGTGAAAATTATATATTCTGAAGACTAACCATAACTACAAAATTCAATAGATTCTTCATCGTAAAATCAAAACTTGTACTCTTATAATAAGAGTAATATTTTACATAGGATTTTAATCCCATAATAAGTTTATTAACTAATACTTGAAAAGATCTAGTATTATATTTATTCGAGAAAGTAGTCTTCCGGTTGAACATGAGATCGGCACAATGGAGAGCTCTGGCGATTTTTCATTTGACCTAGGTTTTCTTGCCACCAAAAATGTCGCCGCCGCACACTGGTTTTCGACCTGGAGGTGCTACCATGGCCATTGGCACTGCGATTCTCATGCTGATCTCCGAGGCGGCTTATCTATGAGGCTTTGGAACCGAACTCTATTGTCCGCGCCTTCGCATCGGATGGAAATAACTCTGGAGCTATTGCAATGACCCCCTGCAAACTAGAGCAATGCTTTGTTTCACTGTTTTGGCCACCACTTCCGGTCGGCGATGTTGTGCGTGAACAAATCACCGGCTTTGCTCAGATTCGTGGCCGATATAGCTTCTCAAATCACCACGGACCTGTAGCGGCATGGGTAGTTTATTATAGGGGGTGGCTATTACTTGAACCAGAGGGCGACCTAATAATCCATCGGGTTTCGACTACAATGGTGCTCTAGGATCCCGACTGCTAGCGCCGATTGGTACTTCATACTAGCCTGTTGAACCAAAGAACAAAAGGAACTACTGCATTACCTCTGCAAATGATTATCGGAGCCACGATTTCCCCTCTGTTAAGGATACTCGGGTAAGCTCTGTGTCTTTTCAAATCTTCATTAAACCTCCTACAGGCAATAGTTTTATCATATGGATTCAAGACACAGAATCCATAATATATTTGAAGAAAAAAATCCAATCTGCTGCTGGTTACCCAGCTCACCTTCAGTCCTTGATATTTTGGGGGAAAGCATTAGCAGATTCCAGCTCTCTAAATGAATATGCCATAGCTTTTGGATCCTCTGTTTTCCTTAACTTACAACTGAGGAGAGGAAATTTAGGACAGAACAGAGCTTATGGAAACACCCCGGGTGCTAGTGCATCCAACACTGCCCACCCCAAAGGACCCACATACAGGAATGTCCTACAAGGGGAAAAAAACAAAGCTGCTACAGCGACTGTGGCCCAGGCAGAAAACTCCCCTAAGCCATACATTTTGGAACAGCAGAATTGTGTGCCTGAAATAAACATTGACATTCCTGATATAGATATGCATAGAACCATTTTCGAATCTCAAGCTATAATATGAAGATTCAACTGCTTCTGGCCCAAACCTGTGGAGCTCTTCCAATGGATTTTTTCCAACTGGACCATGGATTGTGAAATCCACCTATGCTCAAAAGGCTTTTTCATTGTCAAGTTTTCATCCGTTGAACACAGAGATACGATTATTCAGGAGGGGCCATGGTTCTGGGGATCTACTGGACTCTTCATCACACCATGGTTCCCGGAATTTGATACCAATACCATGGAGGTGACCAGAATGCCGGTTTGGGTCCGGCTTCACAACCTTCCGCTTCACTTCTGGCAAGAAAGTGTTCTTGGCAACATTGGTAACATCCTTGGCAGATATATCAAAACTGATATACAATGAATGGAGGAGTGCATCTACACTTTCGCACGAATCTATGTGGAAGTGGATTTGAGCAAAGGTCTACCAGAGTGCATTATGTTGAATCACAAACAGCATAGATGGACACAACACTTAGATTATGAGAACACCGCTTTTCGTTTCCGGATCTGCAGGAACACGGGTCATCTACAAAACACTTGCCTGGCAGCCACAAGAGATAACAGGAGAAAGAAGAAAACAGGAAAATTTGCCAAAGGATGGAAATTTCCATCAGAAGAGCCCGAACAACAAGAGGAAGAGGAAGAACCCATTGATTCCACTACCATGACACAGCCGGATACCGCTTTGGGTGCACAAGAACATGAAATGCAAGAACCCATTGATGCCACTACCATGACACATCCAAATATGGATCCCGGGGCACCAGACAACGGGGGAAACAAAAGAATACACACCTCAGACACATCGGACTCTGATAAGGACGTTGGAGCACATGCAAAAGAGAACTAGCTTGTCCTTATGTCGACCACGCCAACACAAGTTGGTTGGCGGAAGGTTGAAAAGAAAAAAGGGAGGAAAGCCTAATTTCTTCTTCATTGTATTTTATCTGTGGCATACTTGTTTGTCTTTTGACACTACCAGCTAATGTAACATGTAATTTTTTTTTCATTAATAAAATTACGAATTTTTCCTTTGTGAAAAAAAAAAAACTAATACTTGAAAAATAAATCCTTGTTCACATATTAAAGGAATTTTTGAAAAACTAGTACAGACATTAAGGGTATAAGCCCCATTGAGGCCCTCTAACCTTTCTGTCTTTAAAACCCATTACAAAATTCATTGCACTTCCATGATATCGCAAAATAATATCTCTAAATACAAAGGCCATCCTTATTGGAAGACAAACGGATTTAGTTCAACAATACATTCACACTCAACAACTCATCTTAACATCATCTAGGAAACATTATATATATAGAGAGACATACAGACAGACAGAGATTTTATTTAGGATATAAAGATACACTTATCTAAATTGTATTAAAGTTTCCTTAAAATTTAATAAGGGAGGGCCACTCTCCACCACACCATAGGCTCAACAACATTGTATTTTCTTGTAGCTAGCCACCCCCAAGCTAAAATTCAATGCCACAAGAGGAAAAATCTCATAATAATAAAAAATGATCAATATAGGGTATAGATATGAAGGAAAATCTTCTTCATGCACATAAATAAGAATGTTGTCTATCAGCCCATTGAGCAAGGGATTGTTTCTAGTCACACGGTCATCATAATTGGCTTGCACAACATAAAGGACACTAAATTAATACATGTGGAATTATTTTTGACATTGTTCAGATAATATTTTAATGACACACTATTGCACTTCCGGCACATAAGAAATGGAATATTCATCAAATATATTTTGTCGTAATATCCAAGACTACATATTTTCATCATACATTTGATGAGTTTAGATAACACAATGTTCATCTCACTTGCAACCCAAATATCATCGCTAGTTTGACGATAATATACTCGATTTTCCATCGCACGTACGATTAAGTTCACAGAATATCATAAACACTAATAAGAACAAGATGTTAGAAGTTGTTGGAGTTGGCATCACAACCCCAATGAACAACATGTCCCAAGTTCATCGGTGTGTGGTCACAAGTCCAATGAACGAAGCATGTTTTGTCTCCTTGCAAAACATCATCATGTTGTTGCAAGTGCGATGAACTAGATCTCCCATGTTTTTCAAAGAGAGGTGACATATCCAACAAAGTAGTAATCCCAATTTTTTCAGTTTGTGGTCACAAGTTTGACACAATGTACATCTCAATTTTGACAAATAATGCGACCACGAGTACATTGCAAGTCTGAAAAATGGGGCAACCACATGGTACATCACAATTTTGACAGACATGGTGGTCATAAGGTGCATTGCAAGTCCAATGAGCAAGGAATAATTTCTAAAAAAATGGCCATACATGAAGAATGAGGCATATGGGGCATGTTAAATTTTTGAAGCTAGAGTTTGCATGTGATTTGTTTGACAAACCATGTAAGAGAGATGTCGTCGCGTATATTACTATGATTGCTAACGCATTAAGATCGTTTCAATTAATGAAATGGACAAGCCTCTGACCTAATCAATTCACTTTTACCAACCTTATTTTGATGCATACCCAATTAGATTCTATGAAGGATGGCATCAAAATCCAAATAAATAATAAAAATTTGGTTTAAATTTGATGTTCTTATGGTGAATGTGTTGATAGATATGTATGGGAAATGCACGATGACAGTTGAGCTACAAGCTTATATAGGAGACAAATATATATGCTTTTATAGGTATCTATAGGAGAAGCTCACTACATAACTATCACTCTCATGCACCTAGAGGATCTATCAATTATATATTTAAGTCAATGAACCAATATTGGTGTAACAGTAGTCGTGGTCATGGGTGTTACAACAATTATGGCCAATGTTACAACAATGTAATGGATGGGTGTTGCAACATTTTAACACTGAGAGATGTTACAGCAACTATAAACTCACTTGTGATAGATCTTGTAGCAACACCAGTGTGTACAATAGTACCCTAAGTGGCCTATTTGAAACAATATCTCACAACTCCTTTCGTTAGCAAGCATAGAAGGATAGTTATTCCCTGAACACACTCACAGGAAAATATACCTTGGAAAAAAAATGTATCATTATAGTTAAAGGTAAGTTTTAGGATATTATATGATGAAAAAAAATTGGTCAAGTAGGTGGTAAATATGTGTGGAAAATATGGTGTTTTAGGTGTACATCATCTTCCCCAATTGAATTTCATATTTATGAACAACCTTAGCTATAATTGTGTATGTATAAATAAACACAATTTTTAGTTCATGCCTTTCCTCATTCTTGTAAACCCCTTTTGTCCTCTACACGGATTTCTTATGTTTGTGTTTCTTTGTCACATCTCTCTACATCCTTTGTTTCAGGGCAACCAAATGATGGTTTCAATATGAAGATGGAGAATACAAACACCAAAATTATTATGATTGGAATGAAGACATAGTATAATTATTGGAAGTTGAATGTGTCAATTGTGGTTACTCTGATAGTAGAGGTGTGATGAACTTGGTGCTTTTGATGAGATGGTTTGAGCATCACTTCAAGATGGGAGTAAATATAAACGGGAGGGTACTATAGATACTGGAAATATTGAACATGAAATGAATAGGAGTGATGCACAACAAGTATAAAGACATGAAAGCTACATTGTAAACTATCAAGTGTTGCAAGATATGAAATTTATAGAAGTTATACAGGTGAGCTGACACAAACAAGGAAATAATAAAACTAATGTAGTACCTTTGGATAAATGAAAAATAGAAGTTGTGTAATGATTTGGATATGATTATCTTGGCATGTGAAAAAACTAATCCAAGGGAATTTTATGGCAAAAATTGGCAAATGCAAGGATGTTTTAGGAATTTCTTAGAGCAAATAAATAAGGGTAGAATGGTTGACTAAAGACTATTCATAGTGCATCCATGGAGGAGATTCAAAAATAGCTTCAAGCACTCCATCCAACTGATCAAAATATAGTGGTTTCCAAGGAAAGCACTTAGTTCTTTAAATGAACAAATGAGTTTTTCAAGGAAATTGAATTTTTATAGTCGAATAAAATGTGGATTAATAAATATTGGAATTTGATATATGAACAATGCAAAGAGAACCATTTTGTGGTTTGATCCCTTAAAGAAACCAAAAATCCAAACATATGAGCATATACCCTAAGAGGAAGGGAATCAAATTTTCAGTGGAATGTACCAAGTTTGAACATATCAAGTACAATTATTTCCAATAGTATTGTGGGGGATGACTCCTCATTGAAAGTAGTTTTACACCATTTTTTCCATATAAAACCAACTGCAGTTAACCAAATTTTGTGCCATAAATATTTTCAACTTTTCATAACAATCAAAGTGTTCCCTATAAGAGGCCCTATTCGCAAGAGTAGTGTAGTAAATAGGAAGACAACTTCAGTGTGGAACCATGCCCAAAATTTCCTTGCATATTTTTATTTCCAAAAAAAAAATTGCTTAATTGTTTTATCCATGCCAAACAGGGTGCAAGTAACATTTGCAACGTGACCAAGTTTATGAAGCCTGGTCTTAATAACCAACCCTTGATTAAGCATAATCCATCCCATTAATTTTTGACTGAAAGAAGATCAATATCTCCAAGTGCATTTCCACTTCCTTAATCAAGACACTTCATGCTGCCACAATGCCCACATTTTGTTCAAACAAAAGGCGATGATACAACAAATACAATCATAAACAATTTTGTCTAAATGATCAAACTTTTGGGCTTGATTAAATTGTGTTAGCCATGGTTCTCTTGATTTTTTGAATCCTTATAGAAAAATAGGCCTATTTTTGGATAATATAGCGATTTAACATGAAAGAGTGAATCCATTAGTAATACAAATTTTGTCACAAAGATGAAAGGGAATTAAATTCCCTAAATGAGAAGGACCAACAACTAGATTTCTTATTAAAATAGGGGTTTCCAAGGAGAAATTCCTTCTAGTGTATGTACTACCTATTTTCCAGACAAAAAAATTCCTTGAGCAATTATATCAAGAACACCTAATGGATTTTGATTTATTAACAATTTGAAAAAATTCCAAGCTACCAAAGTAATCCATTTATTAATTAATTAAACAAGGAAGAGGAATGTTTTAAAGGGATTAAGGAAGTTAGTAAGGGGGATCATTGTTGTTGACTAAATCAACTAGTTCATGTTTGTGTTTGAATTCGACTACATGTAATTCAAGAAAAAAAATTCTAGGCACAAAGAAGTTTGATATTGTTCATCATTAAATTTGATAATGCAAACTTTTTCCAAAGGTTGTGTCCAAAGGTGTTTTAAAATGACTTCTTACAATAATCCTAAGCAAATACATTGTGCCTTTTCCAATCTTCAAAATGGAATTTTTGGGACAAATTACTTAGTAATTGTGCATTCATCTAGTAAATACCATCTCTCCTTGTACACACCACCTCTAATTCCATTTTTTATACCTGCAGAAATAATCAAAGAATACAATATTACATGACTAAATGATAATTAAATAATTAAATAAAAAATATATCAAAATGTCCCTATTCTCTCCAAGAATTCACATTTGCATGTTTTTCCATTGAAACAAGAATAGATATAAGTAAATTTATAGTAAATATTAACACAAATATCATTGAAATGTTTCTTTATCTGGTGGACTAGATGAATCCATTGGTTCAACTATGAAATTTACCTCTTCTCGATAAGCATCCTAATCTACATGCTCTACCATTGAAACAAGAAAAGTTATAAATACACCATATACAAGTAAATATTAATACAAATATCATTACAATGTGTCTTTACCTAGTGGACTAGATGAATCCATTGGTTGGGTTGGCATTTGTTCTTCTTGTCTATGAGTGTTCTCATCTACATGCTCTGCTATTAAAAAAATAAAATTATAAGTACACCATTTTTAAGAAATATCAATAATTGCAATAAATAGTTTTTTATTTTATAACTATAATACCATCATGGTTGGGCTTCACTCCACCATCTTGGGATGTTGTCTACTATTGCTCTCACTAGTATTGTTGCTCTCATACTTAAAATAAATGGACACATTAATTTATGGGAAAAAACAATCGTGAATAATTTTTACAAGTAATCAACAATTAAAGTATATTAATTTTATTTACCATGATGTTGATAGGGGAAGATTTTGTTTTCCCCATGCTTTTTCAATGTTCAACCATGAGTTGAAATCCAATCTTGAAACCGATCTAGAGGTCTTTTTCCGTGATTTCGATGCTGAATTTATCCCCCAACATTGCATAAGATCACAAAATTTGGTTACTCAATGTAATTAAATAAAAATTGGATTACAATAGGAATGATGTGGTTTAATGCTTTGGTACTTACAATCCATTCTTTTAGTTTCATGTAACCTCCCTAGCCAAGTTTATGTTGCCCATTTTTTCGGATTATTTCCTTGGTTTCTTTAGAGGTATTTGGGAGCCTACAAAAAGTTTGAAATAGGTTAGATACCACAATTTCTAAGTAAAACTAAAGAAACATATGCAATTAATTAAATTCAAAATATCATATATCTTTCTGGACCATGCGGCATCTTTCTCTCTTTTCTCATTCTCTTCTCATTCCAATCCTCCATTATATTCTCCCACTGACACTCTGAATCATTGGAGGATTCTCATATTTACAGTTTTTTTTTTAAATGAACCCTATATTGATCCCTCATAATTTTAAATAAGTTCCAACTAATGAGGGGACTCTACTTTTTTTGAATCTATACCCTCCAAATAGTTCATAATATGTTTCTTCAAATTTTCATTTTGAGCATTCCACCATGCGCGTATGGACCTATAAATCTCTATGACCTTCTCATTAAGATGCCTATAAAAAATGTCGTTTTTTGTGAAACAATTTTATTAATAACTTAAACTAAATGAAGAGGTTTACATTTCAATTAGATAATATCAAATAATGAAGGAATTCATAATTACCTTGGATATTTGGTATCTTGATTGTAAGTTTCTCGTCCACAAAAAATGTAATGGTCATTGTTCCCTTCCTAGTTACACATGTTGATCCAGGAAATCAATCTACATAATCATCTAAATAGTGATGGGCCCCATGAGAAGGTGGAATTTTATGAGTCACAGGAGTGTGACCCTTAGGAAGAGAGGAAAATAGTCTTGTGGCTTTGTGGCTCACTAGGATGTTGTAATGTTGGTGTTGTATCGCTACAACTAACACTAGTCTCACAAGTAAAGGCATGTGCATGTACCAAATAATCCTATAGAAGAAATGAAATAAATTGTTCATATTATATAAAATTAGTAAACAAAAATTCATAAAGGAATATGTCCAATAAAAAATATTTTTAAATAATTGCACTTAATCCAAAACCTTGTATCTATTGCATCAAAACTCTGCACCTTTCTTGATTCTCCTTGGTGAGTTCACACTTAAGCAATTCAATATTTTTTCTATTTTCATTTTTCAGGTCCTTTTTATTATCTCCATTATATTGAGGCATTAAAATCATTCATATGACATCAACATCATGTGTGGACTAGATTTATCAATAGAAGAAAAAAAATCAATTTTAAAAACAGTAATAAAATTCACATTAATGGATATGGATATTGTTCGTCCTTGTTGCGAGGCTATTGCCTTTCCATGATTACATTCATTCAACACAAAAAACATGGCATATTACAAGTTCAATAATTACAAGATAATAAGAAATATGGTGATGGTGTAGATGTCTCAAATCTACTAGAAAATATGGAAGACCTTGAATTTGTAACTTAAGACTATCGAAACATCATTGGCTTTGCAAAAGATTAGTTTGGTGGATAAGAAAATGGACATGATGGTATACATGTTTTTATTTTATAGTTTAATGATGGCATCATTAAAGAGAGCATATAAAATCATCCATTTGATGAGGAACCCTTATTAAAACATTAACCTTATAATACAACTAGTATAGTAGAATTCAACGATAATTAAGGTGAGGAACATGATACATGTTCATATATTTATAACAAGGATTTCACATCTTGTGATATTGTGTTTCTAGATTATTTGCTAATAATAAGGCATAAGTGATTTGGGTTCTCCTCGCGTTGATTTTGACCACTAGATGGTGAATAATTTCAAACTCCCCATAGTCAACCACTATGTCTTAGTGTATAGTAACCAAGGGGAGTTATTTGGATGCCTATCACGATGGATATAACCTACTAATATATTGTTTTTCATGCCCGAGTGGGCTTAAATATTTGTTTTAGAACATGGTTGATTTTAGGGGCTCAACTTTGGGTCTTGAACCAAGCATTAACTTTAGTGTTGTGCACATGGGTGAAAGTGAGTTGTTTTATAACATGAAAAATAGATGACTTTTAGTAAAAGTAAACTTTTATATAAACTAAAAAAAAGTAAAGAACAACGTAATAAATGATATGTAAATGATATTCACTACTCAAAAGAACTTTGGCCCTCAATTTATGAATCTTGTTATTTGAATTGACACCATCCACAAAATCAATTTATCACATCCTATGTCATTCATCAATATGTCAATCCACGAATTTGCCAAAAAATTACATAGATATAGGAACATGAAAAAGGAGGTAACATCGAGGATAAATTATATAGATATACTTATTCATTGCATGTGAATATTGCAAGAATTTATTTACACACAATAATGATATAACCCATAGACTTATTCAATGCTACTATTGAGCATCTATTGGGGAATTTGTTTTGGGTTGATTCATGGAAAGCACCATTTCAAGCTGACTATATGTAACCCAATTGTCAAGGGGAATACAACAACACATCAACCTAGAATATCTTCTAGATAGTGTTAGAATATTAGACACCCTAGTTTGGCACCTATCATGCACAAAATAGTTTTAAAAGGTTGTTTGGTTTTCAATTGATATACATAGTTTTACTATGTAAATAGAAATTGTCATGTGTTGAAGTTTCAAATATTGGAAGGAGCTACAATAGAGCTACTTGTTGTTCATGTCTTCTCCATCACCATGAATCTTAAAATTTTCAAAATTTGAAGAGGAAAATACGCAACTAGTTTGAGAACTCAAATAGAAATATGGAGGTTAAGTAGGAAATAAGACTAAATTAGGTAGTGGACAATTTATAATTGTTAAATAATTATTCTCTATTTTTACCATGTCAACATTTTCTATTTCAAAGGAAGCTAGATGATTGATAATTAAGGGTATCCTCAAATAAGTTAAAGAATATCTTAGGGGAGATCATCCTGGTTGTCTCCAAAGCATGCTCATAACACTTGCACTAGAATAAATATTTTGAACACCACAATATATTTAGAGTGGTATATGAAAGATTTGATGACTATGTATGAATGATGGATGACCTAACCAGTAGCACGCTAGAGGTTAAAAAACAAGTTCAAGAATTATTTGAGGCGTACAAAAAGAAGATTCATATCAGCTAAAGAGGTTACATCCTAGTTCTCTCCCCGTGTATGCTCATGACACTGTTAGGATATTCCGACACATAGGAAATAGTTAAGAATAACTTAGCCTAGTGTAGAGTTAGGTAAAGTGTGTTTTTTTACTATGTACATTTGTAACTTATAATCCGATGGTCACGATTTGTGGTGATCTGATAGTTCACTCTCTCCTCGGTATTAACGACACGTGATCTGTGGCTTAACATTCGATTGGTCCATGATCTCTATTTAAAGAGCATGGAGGGTCATTTTTCCGGTAATCGTTTATGAGAGAAACATATGTAACTTTTCTTTTTATATTAATAAATTTCCTGAAGTGGTCGAGGGTCATTTTTCGATAACCATTTATGAGAGAAACATATGTAACTTTTCTTTTTATATTAATAAATTGTCTGAAGTGGTCGCGTTGGCTCAGGCCATGGATTGTTTCCCTCTTCGAGGGTTTTAACCATGTGATAATACTGGTGTACTGATTTGTGATCTATTTCTGAGCGGTGTCATTTGGTTTTTGATCTACGGAACTTACCCTGTAAATTCCTACATGGTATCAAAACTATTTTTAGGGTCGCATCCGTTGTTGATCCAAATCCAAAGCTGGTTTAACTGCATGCGACTGTCGTTTTGTAGATCTACTATTTCTGAACATTTTTGGGCCTAGAGAACTGCTCTGTTGTGTCTGGAGCGTCTATTACAGTGAGGAATGGTTTCCCAAGTTATATCTGTTTAGATCTGGAGGTATCAAGTATCTGTTTTGCAGTGATATTTGTTAATAGTTCTGCTTATTTCGATTCCCTCTTTTTATTTCAGTTTTTAGGTTTTATTTATTTTTTGGATCTATACCCTCTTCTCTGTGTATGCTCTTTGCTCGGCGCTGTGTGCGATCTTGGAAAATCAGAAATAGGAAGAAGGGATTTTTTTTGCTAAGTATGTTCTTTCCCCGAGTCTTTGTGCGATCTCGGGAAATAAAAAATAGTGAAAAAATAGATAGTTGCCGGTAAGGCTAACCGAAAATCTAACATTCTACCGTAAGGCTTATATTTCTTTTTCTTTTTTTTGCTCAATTTTTGTGTTTTTTGTGCAGGAAAAAGCACGCACACCGAAGACCAAAAAAAAAAAACCCCTTCCTCCTTTCAAACAATTACAGATTCCTTTTACTATATCACTTGGTGAGAAGTTAGTTTATGAGAATAGAGGTCTTGGGTTCAAGTCTCTTTCTCAATCTTTGTAAAAAAAAAAATTGTTAAAGGGGCGGGAATTTTTTTTTAAAGTTGAACTTCATCATTAAATTTCAAACCGTTCCCGTAACTATTCGGCATCTACAAATCAGTTTTTTTCAAAATGCATAACTTCTTCATCTGGAAGCCGTTTTTCGAGCCGTTTTTTTTTAATCAGCCTAATTTTTCGAGATCTTTCCATTGGAGTAGTTAGTTTCAGCCTTTTTCAGCTTTAGTTTTTTTGTTTTTAAATGGAAAGTGCATGCCCGATTATTCTTAATAGCACCAATTATTTCCAATGGCTACCTCACATGGTAGATATACTTAGAAGTAAAGGGCTTTATAGAATAGCCACATGACAAGAAACTAAACCTTCCGATGATGATAAAGTTGCTAAATGGGAAAATAAACAAGATCAAGCACAAGGGTTGATAGGAATGTCCATTACTCAAGATCTTCGATTTCATATCCTTGACATTGACACCCCTCATGAAGCCCTGGAAAAGCTAAATACTGTCTTTGGCATTCAAAATCAAATCAGGGCCCACAAGCTTGAAAATGAGTTGCTTACTTTGGACCCCAATAATTTCTCCACTATTGAAGATTTTTTGTCCAAATTCAAGACCCTTAGACTTCTTTTATAAGGTTGTAAGGTCAAAAAGGAATATGGTAGCCTCATCTATTGCATTCTTGCTAAGCTTGGCCCTACATACTCTGTATTTTTTTCCACCTTCCATTCCACTAGAGAAGCCATCATTTCTTCAGGAACAACCTACAAGAACCCCTCTTTTGATGCCTTTTGCGATTCTATGATAAGAGAACAAGAAAAACTCTTACACCTTGGTCTTATCACTTTTGGAAACACTTCTAAGAAAGCCTTAGCAGCCCAAAAAAAATCATATCAAAAGAATCCCAAGAAGCAGTATCCTAAAAAGTATGGTCTGAAACCAAACAAGGGTCCTAAGCAATTTCAACGGCAAACTGAAAACGCAACTCACCAAAATGATCAGGCAAATAAAAAAAAAGGGAAAAAGACAGACAAACATTGCAACTTTTTTAATCGTGATGGCCATATAGAGTCCAAATGTTTTAAGAAGCTGGAAGCCTTAGAAGCATCAATGAAGAAGCACAACATCAATTTGGAGCACTCTTCACCTTCATCCTCATGAATGGCACTTTCTGCTCGTGGTTGTCAATCATCAAGATCTAGTTATGCATTAAATGTATCTTCTTCTTCTCATTCTCATGAGTGGCTCATTGATTCTGGAGCTTCTTACCACATGGCCAAAAATAAAGCCATGTTTTCTTCTTTAAATGATTGTAACACCAAACATATTTATGTTGGTGATCTTAGACCTCTTAGTGTTGTAGGATCTGGAACCATTCATCTAGATAATGGTTAGTTTAATGATGTAATATGTGTTCCTACCTTGTCATGAAACCTTCTATCTGTTTATCAGATAACTCATTCAGGTGAAGGGAAAATAGTAGAATTCTCACCTCATGATGTTGTAATCAAGGACCTCAAATATCATAAGCATATTTTAGTTACTGGAATTGTTGATGATTCCACAAGGTTGTATAAGTTTGAAAAATTTGGGTCATCATTTCTTCCCTCCATTTTTGTTTCTCATAATGATGAAGTGAGAAAACTTTGGCATCAGCGATTTGGTCACTTAAACTATCGCTATCTTCAAACTCTATGTAAATAAAACATGGTGACAGGTCTTCCTATGGTATCTTGTCGAGATGGTGTTTTCTCAGGATGTGTACTTGGAAAACATCATCAGGATAGTTTTGAAAAACATGCCTCTTGGCATGCTTCAGCCCCTTTGCAGCTTGTGCACAATGATTTATGTGGTTCGCTTCCTGTTGTCTCTTTCTCAGGTTGCAAGTACTTCTTAACTTTCATTGATGATTTTTTCAGACGCACTTGGGTATACTTCTTAAAACTCAAGAGTGAAGTTTTTAACATGTTCTTGGCCTTTAAGGCCTTTGTTGAGAAACAATCTGGACATAAAATTCTCAAGTTAAGATCAAACAATGGAGGAGAATATGTTAACAACAAAATTATCAACTTCTGCACTGAGCATGGCATTCAATTGCAACGTATTGTTCCATATACTCCACAAAAAAATGGTGTAGCTGAAAGGAAGAATCACACCTTAAAATAAATGGCTAATTGTATGCTTCAATGTAAAGAACTTAGTCTCAATTTTTGGGAAGAAGCAATTAACTGTGCAAATTACATAGTAAATCACACTCCTACTAAGGTTTTAAAGAATATAACTTCAGAAGAAGCGTGGAGCTCAATCAAACCATATGTAAATCACTTTCGTGTTTTTGGAAGTGATGCTTGGGCCCATATTCCAGATGCAAAACATAAAGCCTTAGAACCTAAGAGTGAAAAATGCATTTTTGTTGGATATTCTGAAGATGTCAAAGGATATAGACTTCTTTAACCAAAATCCAAAAATATAATCATTAGAAGAGATGTAAAATTTGATGAAAAATTATCGGCTTCCGATCCTAGTTCGGCAGGTGTGCCACCCTTGGCCTGCGAGCCTGATTTGGCATATGTGCCACCTCTCTCTCTCTCTCTTCCATTTTTAATAGCATTCATTCTAATTTAGATGATGACAACGAGGATGAAAATCCTCCTCCACCTCTTGAAATTATTCTTTTTACTCCAAATCTTCCAAGATGGGTCTGCTCTATTCAGGATGCAGCAGGTTCTCTTGCAGGTGATCCTGTCGATCGAAGATGTACCCATTCTCAGTTCGAACGAGCCTCTTCCTTATTGGATCAAGTTCCAGAAAATCATGATCCAAAAACCTTTAAAGAAGCCTCTGGTCATCCAGATTGGGATGAAGCTATGAATGAAGAATATTTTTCCTTATTGGCGAATGATACTTGGAATCTTGTTCCTCTTCCAAAAGGAAGAAAACTTGTCAGATGCAGATGGGTTTACAAAACAAAGTTTGGACCAGATGGAAAAGTGGATAGACATAAATCTCGTCTTGTCGCTAAAGGATTTTCACAAGTTGAAGGCATTGACTATACTGAAACCTTTTCCCCCGTTGCCAAAATGAATTCTATCTGCCTTGTTCTTTCCCTTGCTGCCTCCTTTAAATGGGAAGTCCATCAAATGGATGTTAAATATTCCTTCTTACATGGAGATTTGCATGAATAAATCTACATGGAACAACCCCCTGGCTTTATCCAAAATGACTCTAGCCTTGTTTGTCACCTTAGGAAGTCTCTCTATGGTCTCAAACAAGCTCCTCGAGCTTGGTATGCCAAAATGGATAGATATCTATTAGATAATGGATTTTCTAGGTTTCATTCTGACAACACTGTCTACACCAAGAAAGTGGGTAAGTCCTTCACCATCCTTGTTCATTATGTTGATTATCTTATCCTTACTGGTAGTGTTCCCAACCATATAAACCATGTGAATTCTAGCCTCAAAAATAAGTTTGAAATGATAGACTTAGGACACTTGCATTATTTCCTTGGTCTTCAAGTCTTTCAATCCAAAGAAGGTATTACCCTCTCTCATTCCAAGTATGCCTGTGATCTTCTACACCACTTTCACATGGAAGAATGTAAGCCAGCCCCTTCTCCCTTTCAGTCTGGAGTCAATATTTCAGTCACTTGTACTACCCCTGAAGTTGATGCTACCTTATACCGTCAACTTGTTGGTAAACTTATGTATCTAACCCATACCCATCCTGACCTTTCCTTTGTTGTTGGTCTTGTCGCTCGGTTTATGCACCAACCTCATGAAAGTAATTGGAAAGCAGCCAAAAGAATACTTTGATATATTTGAGGTATAGTTCAGTTCAGGATTCATTACAGTGCAGGAGCATCTCCATTGTTGATTGGTTTCACTGATTCTAATTGGGTTGGTGACCCTGATGATCGAAAGTCTACTACAGGATATGTATTCACTCTTGGTTCAGGACCTATTACATGGTATTGTAAGAAACAAAGTGCCATCTCTCTTTCTTCGGTCGAAGCAGAGTATCGTGGTGCAGTTTAAGCCAGCAAGGAAGCCATGTGGCTTCGTCGGATCCTGGCTGAATTTGGTCTTCATCAACAGCATCCAACTACACTTTGGTGTGATAATCAGAGTGCCATTCAGCTATGTAAAGATCCAGTTTATCATCAGTGTATGAAACACATTGAGCTCCACATACACTTCATCAGAAATTTCATTCATGATCGTATTCTTGAAGTGCAGTATTGTCCAACCAATGATCAAGTAGCCAATATCTTTACAAAGGCTCTCACAGAAGGGAAGTTTACCAAAATTCTATCCATGCTTGGAGTTCAGGAAAGTTATCATTACGGGGGGATATGCTCTAATGCCTCATTCCTTCTCCTATTGTGTCACCTTTGTAAATCCTTCAATCCTATCCCATTTTTTTCTTAAGGGGGGGATGTTAGGATATTTTGACACATAGGAAATAGGCTCCTTTTGTGTCACCTTTGTAAATCTTTCAATCCTGTCCCAAGTTGTTCTTAAGGGGGGATGTTAGGATATTCTGACACATAGGAAATATTTAAGAATAACTTAGTCTAGTGTAGAGTTAGGTAAATTATGTTTCTTTACTGTGTACATTTGTAACTTATAATCTGACGGTCACGATTTGTAGTGATCCGACAGTTCACTCTCTCCTCAGTATTAACGACACTAGATCCGTGGCTTAACAACCAATTGGTCCATGATCTCTATTTAAATAGTATGGAGGGTCATTTTTCCTGTAACCGTTTATGAGAGAAATATATGTAAATTTTCTTTTTATATTAATAAATTGCCTGAAGTGGCCACGTTGGCTCAGGACATGGACTGTTTCCCTCTTCGAGGGTTTTAACCACGTGATAATACTGGTGTACTGATTTGTGATTTGCACTAGAAAAAACATTTTGAAGGCAAAAATGTGGTTAAGGTGGTCTATGAAGAAACATTAGCAATTATGATAAATTAGATAACTAGTAACATATTAGATATTAGAAAAGAAGTTCAAGATTTGTCTAATTCCTATAACAATAAAGATCTTAAACCCATTACCCTACAAAAGTAAAACTCAAAAGTCCTCAATGAGCATCAAATTTTGAAGGAACATATGGAAACATATAAAACCATGACTAATATCTTCTACATAATATGGGTATGGATCATGTTGCAAGTAATGGAACAAGTCCAAGATTGAGCTTAGGATCAAGCTTGAAGGACAAAGAACTTGAACCCACCTCCCTAGAGTAGAAAAAGGATCACATGTCCTCAAAAACTTAAAGTTTTGGAGGAACATATGGTAGCAGAAACACTTATGATCAAATATCTTCTACATAAGGGTGTGACGCACCTCAAACGATTCAATGACAGTAATGCTAGTTTTGAACAGTTCATCAGTCAAAATTTCAATGTTCCAAAACTTTTATAAATAACATGGTCATGGAGATACAAATGCTAGTTTTGCAATCCTATTTTGTTACCTTTTATTTAAAGTATATTAAATATTACAAGAAAATGGAAACACATATATGTAGAAGGAAAATTATTTTTGGATCTTGTTGGTGTCTACACATTGTATGTACAAGTCTAAATAGGAATATTTTGAAAACAAAAATAGAGCCACAATTAAAACCAATTCTAAGAATGAAGTTTTATCCTAGGATAATGGTTTATAGAAGAATAAAATAGTAAAGAAAAATTCAATGAATCCTACAATATCAACATGTCTATTAAAAAATTAGAAAACCCCCACTTATATTTTACCTAATATATGTCAAGACCAGAAAAATCTACTTCTAAATTGCGTAGAAAAAACACAAATTTGCACAATTTAACCATAGCCCACAAATTAAACCTTGATAGAAAAATATTATACGGATTAAACAAAAAATGCAAGTAATGTACCAAAGACATCTCATTTATTGGTGCAACTCCTCCAAACCACAAGACTCTTTTGAGCGGTTAGGTTAAAGGACTATGAAAGTGGTCGGTCAAGTTCAATAATGAGAAAGGTATTTTCAATAAATACCCTTAGCATTAGAGAGAAAGCCAAAGTAACAGGTGGGAAGCTTTGATTATGATTTAGGGCCAAGGATTGTAGAAGTGCTTTGCAACAATAGTTATAGGGGTTAAAGGGTTATAAATGTTACATGGGATAGGGGTAAGGTTTTGCAAGCTAGTGCATAAACTATTTCACAATTTTATAGGACTTATTGGTTGAGGTTTATGATGATTTAAGGGATTAGATATCATTTTTTGGATTTAAGGGATTGTTGGGGCTAATGATTACAATATTTTAAGGTGGATATATTGGTTAAACATAATTGGATTAGGTTTGATAGTGTTTAAGTAGGGGTGCTAGTCGTTATAATTGTTACATTAAAAATGGGTTAGTACTTAAAGGAGTCACAGACTGTACAGGATAAAGGACATATGAGTTATGGGTTTAGGGGCTATAGTGGTATGAGTTGTAGTTATAAGGGTCAGGATTAAGAGGTTGTAAGATTTAATATTTATACAAGATATAGGGATTAGGATTAGGGTATGATATAGGTTATCAAGGTTAATGTTTAGGGATGGTAAAGGGTTATGTTTTAGTGGTTATAGCCATTGCAACTTGATGTTTTATAATTATTATACAAAATATGGGGGTTATATATATATATATATATATATATATATATATATATATATATATATATATATATATATATTAGAGGATGAAATTATTAAGATTGGAGAATCCACTCATTTTTCTTTTGGGGTATATTTATAGTTATTTTTTGTATAATCATGTCAACCAAAAACAAAGAAAAATCCATACACTTAAAGAATTATATTAAATGATATATGAAATGAACAACACCCTTATTCTACTCTTTATTAAAAAACTTTCCTTCATGATTACACTAATATATCTATAAAAGTGAGTAGTTACATAACTTATTTTCCCCACTTTATTTTTGGTAGTGTTATTTTAAGGAGTCATTACGCCTAGAGGCACTCTATAACCCATTATGGGAGAGATGTGTAGGTGTAAGATGTAATGTAATAAAGCTTGTGGTGAGCCTT
Organism: Pinus albicaulis; assembly: GCA_034641835.2. Classification (NCBI taxonomy): domain Eukaryota; kingdom Viridiplantae; phylum Streptophyta; class Pinopsida; order Pinales; family Pinaceae; genus Pinus; species Pinus albicaulis. The sequence continues at coordinate 1,282,636,622 of CM076578.1, forward strand.
GGTATTGCACCAAGAGTTCTGCAACTCCCCAAGGGCTACCCTACTTTACTTTATCAACTCGAGGTTCGTACAAACTTGGAGGTGAAATTGCTATATACACAACATATGAATTATGCTCATGTCATCCTCTTCTACTTTACGAAACGGTCTTATTTCTTAAACTATGAGAGAACTGGAAAGTAAATTGCTGGAAGGAAATGACAGAAAGGAACTAACTTAATTTGCAGAAAGGAAATGACGGAAATGAAACTAATTTAATTTGCAGAAAGAATATGACGAAAATGAAACTAATTTAATTTGCAAAAAGGAAATGATGGAAATGAAACTAATTTAATTTGCAGAATGGAAATGACGGAAATGAAACTAATTTAATGTGCAGAAAGGAAACTAATTCTAAACCACACTTAACTTGGCCAATCGGTTAAACACACCCTACTTATCTTATTCTCTATCTACCATGCTTCTATCCATGATCTAACTAAACTTGAGAAAGTTTTTCTTGCATTGGAGAAAAGGGGGTTAAGGGTGGTAAGGGAAGGCTAAATACATGAAACAAGGCTTATAAGTGTGAAAGAGGGTTTAGAATTTATTGAAACTTATAATATCGCAAAAATCCTTTGGAGTGGGAGGCTTTTAAAAGTGTGATGGCGGACTTGCAAAGGGAGTACGGAAGTGAGATATGCGATATGAGATATCGAAATCGCCCGCAATCGCGATATCGCAAAGCCGAAGGGGTACCGGAAGTGTTATTCGGGAGAAGGAACGAATTGCGGAATGTGATGGGATAAATATTGTGAAATGTGAAATGCGACGGGATAAACATTGAAAAATGCGAATGTGACAAGATGACTTAGCGATAGGGCTGGTGGCAGAGTATGATAGCGATATCGCAATCGGAGTTGGGAGCGGAACGTGTTACGAGAACCAAATGAAAAATGTGATTTGTGATTTACGATGTGGCAGAGTACGGAGAATTATCGCAATCAACGTTTGGAGTGGTAAGTGTTAACAGGAACCAAAAAAATGTGATTTGTGATTTGCAATGTGGCGGAGTACAGAGAATTATCACAATCGGCGTTTGGAGTGGTAAGTGTTAACGAGAACCAAATGAAAAATGTGAATTGTGATTTGCGAAAGGAATTTCGGTGAGTATTTTAAAGAAAAATGGGAGAAGGTCAGTTTCCAAAGGTTTTCGAATATTTTTGTGATAATCAGCAAAGGTAAGGTGGAAGGGTCATACGAACTATCACAATCTGAGCTCGGAAGTGGGAAGTATTAATGAAGACCAAGAGGATTTTCGATTTGCGATAGAGCGAAGTACGGTAGCGGGAGTTTCAATGAGGAAAGGGTGAAGGTCAAACTATTAGCATTTTTAAGTGTCTTGTGAATAAAAGGGGCGATAGCTGCAATAAAAGAAATAGGAGGGAAATGGGGGTGAAACAACAGCGATGGAGGGGTAAAAACAGGGATGGAGAATGAAGCGGTGAGGTGCAAATGGACTTCCATGGTACTTTGATTCTTATTCCTACAAAAAACTTTGTTGATCCATGCACGAAGAACATACAAATGCGTGAACATACAATACAAAATGAAGGCTGAAAATGGCAATGCAATTCTACCCTATTCTCAGAAACAGTGAACAGAAATCAATTTTTGGGTCTAAGGGAAGGTTCACTCTCCTCGAGCTCTATTGAAAAAGATGAGAAGGGAGGTCTTGATCCACATATTTTAGTGTTTTCTCCTCTATTCTATTGCTCATAAGCAAATGAAACCTACAACAACACACTAAAAGCAAAATTAAACAACAATGAAACTATCGAAAGCATATCTACTAGCAGCAAGCAAAGAACAGGTACAACAGATAGGTTGAGGCACATGGATTGGGCCCTAACCCACAAGCCTAGCTCTTTGAAACTTAAATTAGTAAAACGAAATCAATATGCTCATTTCATGAAAGAATAGTCTCGTACATTTCTCAAAGTTTTATCGTTGAGTACAATAATCAAAAGCTCAATAGCTTGCAACAAAGTTCCCAATAGAATCCAATAATCCTTCCTAGCTCTAGCTCTGCTCTATTTATTCTACAGGGAAGCTACCAACATCTCCCTTGAAAATAGTGATTGAGTCCACTTGAATCCAAATAAACATAGATTGAGTGCACTTTGGTCTTTGAGTTTCTTGGCTGCCTCTGGAATTCGAATTGTTGGAGAGAATCATTGGGGATCCTTTGGTTGCCTTAGAGAGTTAAGGAGGGTGGACAATCCTCCTATAATTTCTCCCTATTGTCTCCTTCAATTCTTTATGATAAAATCTTCAAAAATAATTCCAATTACTCGTGATTTTTTGCACTCAACCTCATATTAGGCACTCAGAGTATGTTAGCCTTAATCACCACCTATACTAGCATCACAAAACCAAATAACAATAAAAATGCAAGAAAAATAGATTTAAGAAGGCAAAAAGGTGACCATTAACCCTCCAAATATTTCTAATGATGTAGCTCATCATCACCCCCCTATTGAATGGTTGCTCATCCTTTGAGAAACTAATCCTCCTCCTGCAGCTTTGACAGCCCCCCTGACTTCATGAGGAAGAAGTGTGGGATCCCCCTCAGGGGGGTAAAACCCATTACTCTTTTCTACATTCTCCCATTCTCTATCTTGTGCATCTATGTCCCTTTCATCATTCAGCTCCAACAGAAAAGGTGGATTGAGCTTGAGACCAAGCCATTGGATCTTCTTGGCCTGCATGGGCCTCTTGTATAATGGTGCTCTTTCCAAGGCACCCCTCAGTATTTTTGGAGTATGGTACTCCCTGTTCTTGAGGCTGTGAGGGAGGTTGTTCCATCTCTTCTGGCTGGCCATAATGCACTCATATTCTATCTTCCTCAAAACATCATCAAAGTGGATTATTACGTGTGTTTGAGTATGAAGGTAGCTTTCAACTAGTGTAGGGTCCTTTTCAATCTCTTGACGGTTAAGGATGACTCCTCTTGGGCTAAACAATTCTATTATGATATATAAGGGTTCTCTATTTCTTCTTCTCATGACCCTCCATATCTCTTTTTCTCTAGTATCCTCATTCATCATCCAATATACTAGAGCCATCAACTGCATATCCCCCATTGTAGAATTGGGGTCCCAAATATCCAAATTTGTTAGCACAAGGTTATGCACATAAAAATCTGCCATATTTTCTTGATCAGCGATGTTAGCTTGCTTGTAGAAATCCATGAATTGCCTACAATATTGGAAAGGTAGGGATCCATGGGAGGCTATAGTTTTGATTTGAAATAGGAGCCATTTCTCCTTGAGGTACACAGCATATGAGTCAGCAGGGAATTTGTGTTGAAGGGAGTACTTGTTGCCCTTTTTGCTGCAATTTCTCCTTTAGTGCTATATTCTTCGCCTGTGCCATCTATAGTTTCTCCTTCAGAACTATCTCTCTGATTCTTTCCTCCTCCCTTGGTGATTCTTCAATGATGATGGGGCTCTTGGGAGGAGTTTTTGGCTCTTTCTGACTTACCCTTTGACTCTTTTTAGTTCTAAAATACATAGAGGTCTGCCTTTTTCTCTTTTTTCTCAAAGAAGCTAAGGTGGCATCTTCCTCTTGGTTTTGAGGGGATGTTGGGCGGTGTTGTGAATCTTCTTCTTTCTCACTTTATGATACCTGTATGACTTTTGTCTCCATTTCCATTTCTTCTGTTTCCCCTTGGCACTCTATCTCTTCCTCTTCTTCTTCTTGTTCCTCTTTTGGTTCTTCTTCTTCTGGTTCTTCTTCTGGCTCTTCTTCTCCTTCTTATCTAAGGCTAGGAGTAGAATTTTTCCTTGTTTAGGTTGCTATAAAATCTTCCCTTGGTCCCTTGCTACTGTGTCTGATATGTGATATACTTCAGAAGCTAGCTCAACTGCTGGTGATATTGTTCTGCTACTACTGCTGCACGTTGTTAAAATACGCAACCCAAACTCGATACTATTGTGTTGTGGGCTCCCTTCAGTCTCTTTCCCTAAAAAATTCTCAATTCATTTGTTTGGATGAAACAGGATATCTTTTTATTAGATTGCACAATTAATTTTGGAGCACTTATGTAACTCGACCTGAGCTCCAATTTCCGTTAGAGACTGTTGTTTCCTTCTCTCTATTAATTAATGATGGATTGTGTGTTTCATCCCCTCATTCTCCTCTACTCCCCTTGATTTAAATTTTTTATTTTTCATACCCAGGTGGCATGACTTTGTAGTTCTCCCTAGTCATACTTCACGATGGTAGCCAAGCTAACTGGCCACCTTTCTACCCCTTAAACTCTAAGTCTACAAATTTAATTATTCCTGGCTATTATGGATGCATAGTGAGGGGTGAGAAGCTATACCTAAGTTTTCCTATTGTTTTCAAGGCATTGGTAGGATCTAGATTGAGGACAAAAGCCTTTTAGATGATGTTTTCTTCACTATATTCATGTTCTCTAAGTGAGCAGCTTGTTGAATGAGCAGCTTCCTGAGTGAGCTTCTAATATTTTCTTGTTGTTTATTTTTATTGTAGATGTTGTGTGGGGTGCTCAAGATGCCATGGGTGGCATTCTCATTCTCGTGGAGTCTAATATGCATATTTACTTCTTCTTTTTCTTTGCAGTCCATGAACAACTTTGTTCTTTAAGGAACTTCCTGATGTTTGTAGTGGTTTTTGGGTTGCTATCTTCTGCAACATTGTGCTCAGGAATGGAGGAATACGGTGTATGGAGGTGATGGAAGGAGTTATGGAAATGAATGGAGTGAATGATGGGATGGATGGTAAAATAGAAGGGGAGAGAAGAAAATTATTGCTTCCCTTTGTTTCCAGAAACCATTAATAATATGCAAAATAGCAAACATAGAAACGTAGATTTGTTTTTATTTGTTTTTATTTATTTTTTAAAGAAAATGGGTTGCCTTCATTGAGGTTTTCAACCCACAAGCTTTCCTGGAGCGCCTTAGATAGGTTTTCACCCATGGACCTCTCTTATTATTGAATTTATGAACTCTTCCCTAGATAAGGGCTTCTTGTAAATTTTAAGTCTGTGACCATTGACAAGCAAGGGGATTCCTTCATCATCTATCATCCTGATTTTAACTACGTCATTATCAAAAAAAAATCCACCATGTAAGGTCCCAGCCATCTTATCATCAATTTCCCCTAAAGTATTTAAACCTTGAGTCATACAACAACGCCCAATCTTTTTCTTGGAAGGCCTTCTCCTTAATGTTCTTTTCATTTCATACCTTCTTTTACAGCTAAACTACCTCTGTGTGAAGAAGTGCTTGCATTCTGAACTCATCCAATCCATTTAGTTGTAGCAATCTCTCTTTTGGGGCATTTAATAGATCTAGATCTAATTCAGTTGTCATCCTTAAAGTATTGAATTCAAACTCAACTAAGAGTAGATATTTATTACCATAGACTAGTTCATAAGGAGTGAATCATGTTGTTGTCTTCCAAGTAGTGTTGTAGGCCCACGTAGCTTCTACCAATCTATCTTCCCAGTCTTTTTTGCTGCTGCTCACAACCTTGGTGAGGATGCTCTCTAAAGCTCTGTTAGTTACTTCTACTTGGCCATTCACCTGAGGGTGATAAGCAGTATAATTTATATGTTTAATCTTGTGCTTCCTCAAAATACTTTCAATGAGGTGAGAAGTGAATTATGCTCCCTTATCAGTGACTATTTATTTGGGGTATCCAAACTTGTAAAACACATTCTCCTTCAAAAATTCTACTATTTTCTCCTCGCTTTATACCTTCACTTATTTTGTTTCAACCCACTTTGTCAAGTAATCAGTGCATACTATGATATACTTATTTTGTTCGGATGGTGGATCGATATGTCCAATAAATTCCATGCCCCACTTTTAAAATGGCTCAAAAGCCACCTGAGGGTGCAAAGGCATCTCATCCCTTTGTGTGGGTTTCCCCATCCTTTGGCACTGGTCATGCCTCCTGGTGTATCTTCTGTAATCTTGGTGAAGGGTAGGCCAATAGTATCCTGCCTACAAAACTTTGTAAGGAGTTCTCTTTGCAGCAAAGTGGCCTCCACATGGGCTGTCATGACATGCAAAGAGGATATCAAAAACTTCTTCCTCCCTCACACATCTCCTTAGGATTTGATAAGGGCCTAGCTTGAAAATGTTTCCCCCAATCCATGTGAAAGGGGCGCATTTTCTGATGATTATGCTACTCTCCCTGAATGAAAGATTAGGAGGGAGTCTCCCAGCAATCAAGTAGTTGGCTATATCCACAAACCATGGTGAGAGTGCTGGTATAGCAAAGACATGCTCATCTGGCAGCTAGTCATCCACCATTTCTTCTTCACCTACGGGTAATGTACCAAATAAATCTCTTTTATTGGTGCAAATCCTCCAAACCACAAGACTCTTTTGAGCGGTTAGGTTAAAGGACTATGAAAGTGGTCAGTCAAGTTCAATAATGAGAAAGGTATTTTCAATAAATACCCTTAGCATTAGAGAGAAAGCCAAAGTAACAGGTGGGAAGCTTTGATTATGATTTAGGGCCAAGGATTGTAGAAGTGCTTTGTGACAATAGTTATAGGGGTTAAAGGGTTATAAACGTTACATGGGATAGGGGTAAGGTTTTGCAAGCTAGTGCATAAACTATTTCACAATTTTATAGGAATTATTGGTTGAGTTTTATGATGATTTAAGGGATTAGATATCATTTTTTGGATTTAAGGGATTTTTGGGGCTAATGATTACAATATTTTAAGGTGGATATATTGGTTAAACATGATTGGATTAGGTTTGATAGTGCTTAAGTAGGGGTGCTAGTCGTTATAATTGTTACATTAACAATGGGTTAGGGCTTAAAGGAGTTACAGACTGTAGGGGATAAAGGACATATGAATTATGGGTTTAGGGGCTATAGTGGTATGAGTTGTAGTTATAAGGGTTGGGATTAAGAGGTTGTAAGATTTAATATTTATACAAGCTATATGGATTAAGATTAGGGTATGATATAGGTTATCAAGGTTAATTTTTAGGGATGGTAAAGGGTTATGTTTTAGTGGTTATAGCCATTGCAACTTGATGTTTTATAAGTATTATAGTAAATATAAGGGTTATATATATATATATATATATATATATATATATATATATATATATATATATATATATATATATTAGAGGATGAAATTATTAAGATTGGAGAATCCACTCATTTTTCTTTTGGGGTATATTTATAGTTATTTTTTGTATAATCATGTCAACCAGAAACAAAGAGAAAGTCATACGCTTAAAGAATTATATTAAATGATATCTAAAATGAACAACACCCTTATTCTCTTGTTGGTAATTTATCACATCCCCACCGTTACCGTCCCAAATTGATATGGTGATAAAATTAAATCCCTGCGGGCGAGCGATACTACGCGCGCCAATGAGGGTCTGTATAAACAAACAATCATATTGTGTGAGGGTTCCTAATTCACCCGAATGAAAAATTTGGAGATAGAAGCCTACGGATTCCAACGCTAGGATGCGAAGAAGAGCGTCCCGTTCCTCAAACGTGAGATCACAATCCCTCCCCGATCTCTAACGGATGAACACCTGCACATGGAAGAAACGAACAGATACAAGCATAGAAACCAGCATACGTAACTAAACATCAGTCAGAAAGGACATTACTCGCATTATCATGATGGAAAACGGAGTGGAACCATAATCATAATCATCTATTAAATAACCAACGAAGAAAGATTACAACCAAGTTCTGACGTCGCAATCTCCTTCGGACGGGTCTCCAGTAGTCCACATCTCGCAAAGCTCGCCAAGGAAAGGGAAAACCTCTCCAGAGTCGAAAGAAAGCATTGTTTTAGATGGAGATGCTTTGCATGGAAGTAGTGCCATTATTGGATGGGGCTTAGAGTTTGGAAGCTCATAACTTATGAAAGGAAGAGGATGGCAGCCATATTCATTATTTTGATGTATTTCATATTTCTGAATATATGGTCTGTTTAGAAATATATCTTTCTCTAACTGTTTAGCTAAGATTGAGTGTTGTTTAGCACTGGGTGTTCCTGATTGGGAATCCCACCTCTTCCATTGAGAATATCTTGGAGGAGTATTGTACTACATTATCCACTTTTAGGCTTAATTCCAAGCTTCATCTTTCATTTATAGCACAGATACTATTGAGGGTTGAGTTGTTTTGCAGGTTGCAGCAGTGGAGACAATCTTTAGGTCATTTCATTGCTTATTTTCAGTGGATAAGGGTTCCTTTCCATTGGGAGGATAGCAAGGAAGGCCCTTGTGCATATTTTCATATCCTGGCATCAGGCCATACATTTATTTTCTCCTACAACGCATTTTATTTCTAGATCTATGTTATTTTTTAGGAGGAGTTGCAGGGTGGTTTTGGCACACCATTTGGAGAGGACGTTTTCTAGCAAAGGGATCAGCCCTTGATCTAGAGATACTATTGGAGGAGGCTGCATTAGTTATCATATCATATCAGCCACACGTTCCAGATCTATATTTTGCAGTGGATCTTCAGCCCTAGGGTTTAGATTCTGATCTTGTACATGTTGTTTTGCTAAAAACCCTTGAGTGGTTCTCCAAAGGAGGTTTTATAATGCCTAGATATGTATTAGATCCATGTTTTGTGTCATATATGAGCCATAGATCTGTTGTGTAATCATTTTCTCTAGTAGTGCCTTTTAAACCATGTTTTAGCTGTCTTCCAACTCTTTATATATAGTAGCAACACCTCTTTTGAGGGATTTTGTCCATTGGAGGCATGTTCTTTCTTATTGTACATCTTATGGCCCATAGTTTAAAAATGAGTTTTAAACTTTATAAAAGGGTTTTTATGAAGGGGAAAAGGGAATGAATGAAAGATAGAAGAATTCCATGGGAGAAAAAGGAATGAAAATGAAGGTTAGTTTTGAAGTGGAGGGAGGGGAAAAATGGAATTTTGCAACAGTCTCTTCTTCATGAAATCAGCAGAAACTCAGACCTTGAAAGGAAAACAGTAGTGAAGATTTAAGCGGAGGATATGATGTCTTGACAAGACTTCAAGAGATAAAAATTTCGCAATGAAACATGTTCCTTGAAGGCTCCAAAAATGATTTAGCCATCTTTTGATCTTAACAAATTTTATAGGTGGCTAACAGTGGCTCCACTTGGGGATGGTGTCTTCTTGAAGGCATCAAGAACTTTAGACCTGCATTCTCTGGGAGGCTGATCAGTTTCCTCATTCATTGGGCTACTTTCTCTGTATTTGGATGATCTTCTTTTGCTCTAAAACATGTTAGCAACCATGAAAACAATGAATATTCATCAACACAAGCTTTCTACCTACCCAATCCTACTGATCTAACATTTTTTCTTCTCCAGAGTGAACTTGGATTGGAAAACTCTTTTACAACATTTTATTATTTTAAAAGAAAAAACATGATCTAATTCTACTTCTTATTTCTCCATGAACTCAGATTAAATAGTTGAGTCCATATGTTTCTCTACCTAATCTACTAATCTGTTAGGATCAAACAGTCTAACAGATTTTTATTCACTAACTTAGGAAACAGAAATTTAAAAGATTACAAGTCAGGATTAGACAGTCTAACTTGTAGCTGATCCATGGCATAAACAACAAGCTACACATAGATATTATTTTACAGAAAATAAAATCAAAATGGAAGGCTTAAGATCTGAAAATTCTAAGAATGACCTTCTCTTTTCTTTAGCTCTATTTTTACTTGTGTTTGAGTTGTTATTTCCTTGATCTCTAGTTCAAATTTTGAGTTGATTAGAACCAGTTTACTGCTGTTTTGACTCAGAAATTAAAGACAGATATGAGTCATTTTCCTTTTGAAAACTTAGGTTCGGATTTTGAGCATGTTTGAACCTTTAATTTCTAGCCTAATCTATCTACTGATAAGCCAAGATTAAATTGTTTGGCAAATCGGATTCACTAACCTATCAGTAGTAAATTTAAAACTAATTAGTCATGATTAGGCTGTATGACTAATTAGAAGTGTGTTTCTTAGGAATGGCATTTGAGCTTGCACACTTTTAGATTTGTTTCTCTCTTTTTTGTTATGGGGCTGTACCTTTCTTGTTTTACAATCTGCCCTCTTTTCTCTTTTCTATTGTTTTTGTATTTTGTATTTTTCTAACTTTGAATGCAATGTTCAGACTATGATATTTACAATGAAAAATAAAATGCTTTGAAACTCAATATTCTTGGAAGAAGTAATGCTTGAGCATCCTGCCATTGACAGGACCTCCATACAGATCTTCTCCATTCAATTCTTTCAAGAAAAATGTATTGTGACCCCTCTCAACATGAATAATATAGGGCCCTTTCCATAAGTTCTCAAACTTGCCATGTTTTCCCTTCTCTTCTCTTCTTGAATCCCATTTAAGAACAACATTTCCAATTTGGAAATTGTTTGCCTTAGTCCTCTTATCAAATAGCTTCTTCATATTTTCTTGGACTAACTGTGTTCTTTCATAGACTTCTTCTCTGGTCTGCTGTAAATGAATTGTTTGGTTGATTCTCCTTTGCATATCATTCTCTTCAATCTGCACTTCTTGGAGGAGTTTCATGACTGGAACTCCTAATGAGGTGGGGAAAACCACATCCATGCCATAGACCATCTGATAAGGGGACATACTAATTTACTTTTTGGTAGTCTATCTATCAACCCATAAGGCATGAACCAACTTATTGTGCCATGATTTCTGATTCTGCTCCAACAGCTTCTTGATGATATTGATAAGGCTCTTATTGGAGGATTCAGCTAATCCATTTCCTTGGGGATAGTAGGCAGTAGAATGGCCTAAGGTAATGTGGTATTTGTAATAGAAATCAACCATTTTCTTAGATTTAAAGGCAGCAGTATTATCTGTTATGATTTTTCTAGGACAACCAAATCTGGATAGGATATTTGTTTCAAGAAACTTGATAATGACAGAGTCATTAGCATTTCTAGAGGGAATAACTTCTATCCACTTAGTAAAGAAGTCAGTGGCAGTGAGGATCCACTTATGTTGAGCTGAGGAAGATGGGTGGATTTCCCTAATGAAGTCTAAACCCCATTGTTGAAAAGGTGCCTCAACTCTGATAGGATGTAAAGGTAAGGGAAGGAGTTTTCTCTTTCCATCAAAAATTTGACACTTATGGCAAGACATGACTAACTTCTAAATGTTTGGAAAAAGGGTGGGCCAATAGTGACCAGATCTGAAAATTTTGTTTGCTGTGGTCTTCCAGTAGAGGTGTCCTCCACATTCTCCTTCATGCAGCTTGTGCATGATCTTTCCTGCATCATCTTCAAGTAAACATTTAAGCAAAATCCCAATAGCATTTTTCCAATATAATACCCCATCTAAGATGCAATAACTCAAAGCTTTTTGTTTCAAGAATCTAGCTTTAGTCTTGGACAAAGAAGGAGGGGTATTTAAATATAAAAACACATAAATAATGTCAGCATACCAAGGAGAATTCAGAAATTTCTCTTCAATGAAAGGAGTAGTATATTCTTCTATTTCTTCCAACATATCTACCATATTTATGTCTAGTGCTTGGAAGTTAGACTCAACCATAAGTTTTGCTAATCCTTGCCCTTTAACTAGTTTGGTGGGCCTAATTTCTAAGTCATATTCAATAATAGTTGCAATCCATTTTCCCCTTTTACCATCAGGGTCTTGACTTAGAATTTCCTTGACAACAATATGTGGAATAAAAGCAATTATGTGAGAGTGTAAAATATAGACCCTAAAGTCTTTTAATGCTTTCACTAATGCTAAGGCTTGCTTCTCCATGATGTTATATTTGAGAGGAGCATCTCTTAAGGCCCTACTAAAGAAGGATATTGGTTTTTCTTGCCCCAAGTCATTCTTTTGAAGTAAAACTGCAGCTATTGTATGCTCAGATGAAAAAAAAAGATACAAAATTCTTTGGTGAAATCTGGACTAATCAAGATTGGTGTTTGAGTAAGAGCTTGTTTGACCAGTTCAAATTATTGTTTAGCTGGTAAAGTCCATTTTACACCTACATTTTTCTTAAGCATGTTTGTAATGTTTTTTAATAGCTTAGCAAGGTTGGGGATAAACCTTCTCAAAAAATTAATCTTTCCAATGAAAGATTGTAATTCTTTGAAGCTTCTTGGATGGTTGATTTTTAATATGCCATCTATCCTTGTAGTGTCTATTTTGATTCCCTCTTCTGAAATTATATGGCCAAGAAGTTTACCTTCTTGGAGACCAAAGAGTGTCTTCTTGGGATTCAAAGATAAGCCAAATTTCCTAAACTTCTCAAAAACTTTTCTCAAGTGAATCAAATGTTCTTCATCAGTTTTTGAGAAAATGGTTATGTCATCAAGGTAAATGATTATGAAATAGCCAATATATTCATAGAAGGCTATATCCATGGCCCTTTGGAAGGTGGCCCCTGTATTCATCAAACCGAAAGGCATTTTGACATACATAAAGGTGCCCCAAGGTGTGGTAAAAGCAGTTTTTATTTGATCACTTGGGAGCACTAACACCTAGTTGTAACCCGAGAACCCATCTAAGAGTGATATCCTTTTTGAACCAACTACCCTTTGAAGTATGTGGTCCATCTTGGGCAAGGGGTAGTTGTCTTTTAGAGAGGCTCTATTTAAATTTCTGAAGTCAATACAAAGCCTGATTTCCCCTGTCATTTTCCTAACAGAAACTAAGTTTGATACCCACTCTGAATATCTAATTGGCACTATAATGCCAACATCATGCATATTTTCAATTTCTACCATAACTAAAGGTAGTAAAACAGGGTTTATTCTCCTTAGTTTTTGTTTTAATGGCTTTTGATTTTCCTTCAAAGGAATCTTGTGCTGAATGATGCTAGTGTCATAAGATTTCAGATCTTTGTATCCCCAAACAAAAACATCTTTAAACTCTTTGAACATCTCTATGTATTGCAATTTTATGTGAGCTGGGAGAGTGCTGGACAGTTTAATCATCTTGGGTTCTGCTAGTCTGCATATGTTATGTTCTTCTACATCTGTTTCCACAGGCTCCATTCTTGGTTCTTTGGCTACATCATTAAAGTCGAAAAGGTGTTCTAAAGGTGTGAGACCTCTTGGTATTGTATCACTCTTGCATTGTAAAACTTCCAAGTATTCTTGGTCTGCGTTGTCAATTAATTCTGCTTCAAAAGGATTCTCACAATGATTTATATCAGCATAATGCGTTATTTCAACTTCTGGGATTTGTTCAATATACAAACAATTTTCTTTATGGCTGCTTTCTGATATTGGTATGGAAAAATCATTTTCTGATTTAAAAAAATCATCAATGTCTTTGTTAGAATCAAACACTTGCCAGTGATCTTCGTTATCAGGCACTGCAGGTCTGTGTTTTACTTTTACACTAAGCTACTCATTTATCTCAGGTATTTGGCAGTTGATGGCATTGAAAGCGAGTTCATTTGCTAGATGATTTAGTGCTCTTGGAATGAAAATAAGTTCATAATTTTCAAAGGTTTTCAATAAATCAAGGGCAACATTCTAATATTCCCTAAGCCTTGGATTTCTAGCTGAGTATTCCCCTTTGATTTGTCTTATGATAAGTTCAGAATCTCCTAAGATTGATATCTTTTGGGCTTCTAATTTTTTAAGCAATTGTAAGCTTAGGAGAAGTGCTTCATACTCAAAAATATTGTTGGTGCATGGGAAATCCAATTTATATGAAAAAATCTGATTTGTATTTTGAATCCACACACCTGCCCCTGCACTTGTTTTATTACAAGATCCATCAAATTTTATTGTCCAAAGTATATCAGCCTTATTTTCATTCTCTTGTTGTTGTTGATTTTCAATGTTTTGAATCGGATTTGAGGGAAGTTCTGATATTTCTGATAAACTGATGGGGTCTACGTTTTCCTTATCTTGTTGAGTGATTTCATCTTCGTTGTACAAGATAAAGGAATCTAAACTTGATTGAATAGAATAGATTGGAGAGTTGTTTGGTTTATCTATGTTGCTCACCATGTACTTCATGTGAGATTCCCTATATAGTCTTCTGTTTTGGTTAAAAATAGGGATGGTGGCATAAGACATGTCCATTTGAAGGCTTCCCTGAAGTTTGGCTCCCCATGATCTTGATAAGAGCATGCCATACTTAGGGGGAATGTCAGCTACAACTATGTCCATTACTAGACTCTTAGCAGGAATTTGAGATAAGTTAACACACAAATTTTTTATCAAACCCAAACATTTGACTTTGCTTGAGTCAAAGGAATACAAGTCTTTGTATGGTTTAGTAATTTCTAAGCCTAAGTTTTCCATTACTACCTTGGGCATTAGATCGTGTGAAGCTACAGAATCTAACATGGCATTGTGTAAAATTTTCTCGTGTATGTTCAAACTAACATAGAAGGGAGGGACAACCCCTTCTTGGCACTTTCCTTCAACTTCTAGACCAAACAACAACTCAGGCTTGTCATCTATCAAGTTTAAGGTGTCAATATCACTTCCTAAATTCAAAGCCTTTAAAACTTGGTTTTTGTACACTTCTTGGGTTACTAGTTCAGCTAAGGGGATGGTAATTTTTATCCTTGCAATCTCTCCCTCAAGGCTGAAAGGAACAATTGATTTGTTTATATTTACCTCTGTATTTTCAATTGAACTCCTATCAGCAATCTTGATTTGCTGAACCTTGTTTGGACTGGTGATTAGGACAGTTTTGTTAGGACCACTAGCTGAAGTGTTAGGGGTACTCTGTTCAACATTTGGCTAGATATTTTTGTCTTTGTTTAAGTCTAGTTTTTTAGCGAAAATGATAGGTTTGTATGTTGTCTTCTTGGGCTGAGTTTCTATGTTTTTCTTGACAGTAGTACTAGTGTTTTTATCTTTTGAATACTCTACGTTCCCTTTGCTTCTAAGATTGTATTGTTTGTGCACCTCCATGATTTCATTTTCAAACCCCAATCTATAGTCATCAGAATCTTCATAGGTGTTTGTATTTTGATCATAGGAGAAGAAACCTTGTTCTTCTTCAGTGAGGAAAACATCATCCCCACAATCTGATCCAATCAAGTTCATGTGACCTTCTCCTAACCTTTCAATCTCCCTTTCTTCTTCATATTGATCTACATATTTTTGTTGAAAGGGAGGTCTAATCTGTTGGTCGTTTTCCTTCTGCTTGTCTTGATAGTTTTCTCTCCTATAATTCTGATTTCTGTTTCTATTCTAGTTGTTTTGAGGTTCTCTTGGAGGCACTCTTTCATTCAAGTTGATCTTTTCAAGCATCCTCTCCATCACTTTTACCAGGTTATCAATTTTGGTGTCAGAGGTTGAGGGTGCGATGTCATCTATATAAGTTACCCTCTTCTCTACTCTTAACCTATTTCTCTTCTCAATAATGTTTGCCTCAACACTAACAACTCCTTTCTGCATGTTTTCTAGTGTTAAGTAATCTCTTTCCCTTAGCTGATAGGCCATTTCAGCATCAAAGCCTTCGGGATATCTTACTAAGGCCATGCGTTGGGGAGGTTTCATGTGAGGTGGAAGAGCATTGTAAACGATGTTGAACCTAGTGGAGTAGTCATGAACACTCTCTCCTTGATTTCTCTTAAGGCTGCTATATTCTGCTAATATTTGGAGGGGGTTCTTTTTGGTTTCCCATTTGTTAATGAATGTTTGATGCAAAGCAGGGAGATCATTTATGTTGTTAGGAGGCAGGTTTTTAAACCATTTCTTTACATCTCCTCCCAAAATTTGGGCAAAAATCCTCATCTTAATGGTTTCCTCCTCTATCTCCATGTAATCAAATGCATCCTTAATCCTATCTACATGATTTTGAGTTGTTGTAGACTCTTTTGCAGTGAAATGAGGGATTTTTGATTGATAATCATTTGGTAAGGGAAGCAGAGGTTGTGGTAACACTAATGGCGCATACCATGTTGCCATGGATGGAAAGAAAGGTGTATTTACAAGGGGTGGATTCACAAGATGTAAGGTGGGCTCAACTAGAGTGTTTTGAACAGTGGTAGTTGGATGAATATATGTGGATGGACCAGGGATAGATTGCTGAGCAGATCTTGGATGAGAGACACCTAAATTGAGAAGGAAATGTAAATCAGGTGGTGTGGTTTATCTACTACCAATATGTTCACTTTGTTCCGAAGATGAAAGTGAAGACTCAAAGTCTATCTAAATTATATCATCAAGTGACCTAGTTCTAAAAGGATTTCTTAAGTCGACTTGTGATTGGGGTAGAGCTGCAAGATTTTCAGGAACTGAATTAGCTCTCAAGGGTGATCTGAAAACAGTTGAAAATTTAATCTTAGGAGACTCCTTAAGTATACTTTCAGGGTTATCAACTGTTTTCGGTGGGTTTGGGTCAGGGTAGGCTCTAGTATGAATCTTTCTAGGAGCCACTATGTTGTGTTTTTCAGACCCAGCTAAAAGAAAAGTTTAACCATATATGACAATCTTTCAAAGGCTAACTGATCTTTTTAAAAGAAGAAAACTTTAATCCTAAAGCCTTCTAACTGAGTTTGTATGATGTTACAAAGATTATGGGTCTTCCCAGTGGAGTCTTAAGGTTTGTTTAGGATTGTGGAGTCACTAGGTGGAAATTTTTAGCTCTTTTGGAGGTAAAAGGTTTTATGGTCCACCACTATGTTTATTATGAAGCCAAACTGACATGTTTTTGGTTTTTTCTGAGTTTTTCTGTCTTATAAGTTATGAGAGTGTCCTAAATCTAACTTAACACTTAGCTAAGGTGTCAAAACATACTGAGTTCACTCTTATGGCTTGGTAACTGATTCCTTCGAGGTTTGATAAGGTTCTATGGGAATCCTAAGGGTTACTTAGTTTGTCACCGATTCAAATAAGTCCTATCATGTTTACCATTATTCTTGGTAGCGCTTGAAGAAGGCTACTTATGTTATACTGGACAGTGAGTGTTTTGTTTTTAAAGATTTTACTCAAGGTCCCACCGTGATCGCCATTATGCTGGTGTCCCGTGTTTTGATAGTTTGGCAAATCAAAAGACAAGGCAACAACAGAACCAATCTTTAGAGTTACAGGCTCTAGTCCTCCTGTTCTCAGAGAGGGATCTCTCAAATGTTTTTTTGCAAAGGTTTATCTTGTGTGCTTTGAGTATTGGTTTAGACTAGTTATTAAGTTCAGGTGTTTGTTTGTTTGTTTGTTTGAATTGATACAACAGAATATAAAAGATCTAGGAAAGATAGATAGAAAGGGGAAATGTCAGTTTCATTGGGAAATGGAGTCAAAAAGAGGTCATAACACATTCATCAATGGATATGGGATATCAGAGGGCAAATCTAACTTGGCCGCATGATCCTTTGGTTTTGGAATGAGATGGACATCAATGATTTGAAAAGAGAAATTAAATTCTCAACGAAGGGAACTTGAAAACATAACTTGAAAAATAAAGAGATATTCGATAGACAGAGCTAACCATAAATTCTACAAACATTCTTTAAGCAAATAATGACCTAAAGAAAACTTTCAAAATGAAATCTAAGATTCAAGGAACACCCTATTTCCTCAAATATTTTATTTCAAATGACTTAGAAAACATAAAATATTTACTGATAATTGCAGTCATAGAAGAGGGAACACCTAACACATCTATGATCACAACTATAAAATACCTTTAAGACAACTGTTTAAGCAAGGACAAAGGGCAAGATCGGAACAGACCTCCTTGGCTTACTAAAAACAAAGATACTTCAAAGGGAGACTTCAATAACAGTTTTTAAGTGGCAACAGACAAGCAAGGAGAACCATAAATCATGCTGAAACCAACTATTCGAACTATTAGAGAAATAAACAAGCATGAGGACTAAAGAGAAAGATTAAAGCCTCTAAAATACCTCAGTAGAAGAAAACATAAAACAGTGAAGGATAAACAGGTCTAAGGTGCTTCTAGGAGTCATTTCTTAGCCTAAAAATTTCATCCTACTATAGTAAGAAATTATGGAACAAAATGAAAACAAGGGAAAACATTAAACAGTTCAGAATACTTCACCAACAACCAAGCTCATGGATCTAATGATAGAGCCTTCTCAACAACAAGCATGCAACAACATCATCAGGACTTCCAAGACTTCAATTTCTTCTTCAGTTTCAACAGACTATATATTATTTCAAAGAATTTCAATATTACAACTAGTGATCAACCAACCTATATCTCATCTTCTTCAGAAGTATTTATAGAAGAAGTGAGGAGGAGGAATGGGATAAAATATCTTCTAAGTTCAATTAATACAGTTTACTGTTTCTCAACCTTTGAGGGGCTCAGTGGAGAACATTCTGATATTTCTTCTGAATTAATTGGTTTACATTAACTATTAAGCTTGTTGGAAAGAATTTGTTGAATTTAAAGCTCTTCGTTCCCTTGTAATAACTTCTTCTGACAGTTTACAAAAAGCTCCTTTGGTTGATTTAACTATTCAACTGCATTTGGCAAATATCTTCTGATCTGGTCTTTACTTGGCCCTCTGTTGAATACATTGAAGCTACAGGTGGCATTGGGTAGCTGAAAGGAATTAATTAGCCTCTGTTGTGGTGGTGAAGGACTTTCTGTCTGATAAAACTTTTTGATTTATCTTTAATCACTGTTAATCCACTTTAAATCTGTGTTTTATTAGTGGATTAGGCTTTAATCTTCAGTTCTGCTTCGTTTTAGTCTTTGACACTGATACTCTTCGTTCATTTCAATTCTCTGTGCCTTGTTGATGTGCATGTGTTTACAGGGTACATTTGGCATCAATTCCTATGAAGCATTGATGAAACATGAATTCAAACCCTACTCAATGATTTCTCTTTGATAAGTGAGGGCCTAGAGGATCATCACCCTCGGTTCTAATTTTCTTTTGTATAATGGAAAAAACCATTAAAACCTGCAAAATACAAAAAACAATTAAGAAATCCTGCATTTATTGGGTTAGACTGCTTCGGAGGCTTTGGTGAGGAGCGTGGCCATTGGATGAATGCATCCAATGGTGGAGATCTGTTGCAGAGGTCAAAAGGAGAGTGACGGGAGCCAATGGTGGGGTCTTTAAGTTAAGACCGTTGATCTATGAATGATCAAGAAAATCAATGGTTGGGGTTTGGCCGTGAATTAACAATGTGAAGGGGTCACATTTTTATGAATTTGGAAGAAAATGTGAAGAAACAAGGTTAAAAACCTTTGTTCGGAGGAAAATTGTATTAAAAAATGAAAACGTGTTTCAGGGATAATCTGGGTCGTTAGATCAGATTTGACCCTAGAGATCAACGATGGAGAATGCTCATTGAAATCCTTTGATGAGGGTGGAGAGAGATTAATAAATGCAAAATTTAATGCTGGTCGTTGATCTGCAGAGATCAACGGCAGGAAATAAGCACGATAAAATGCAATGGAAAAAGGGAAAGTGGTTTCGGATGAGAAAAACCATGGGTTTCGTGCTTCAAAATGGAGGATAGGTGGTTTTACCTTTTTGAACACAATACAGTACGTCGCCCGCCATGTGTCCAAGGGAAAACCACTTTTTTCGCATAATTTTTGGGCGTTAAAACTCTGTTATAGAAAAAATGTGAAGCTCTATGCGAGCCGTTGGATGGAGGGGAGCAGATCTGATGGTGTGGATTGCACGCGCCAGCGGGTAAGATGCATGGTCGGAAAGAGGTGGGGGTAGGGAAAAGTGGTTTAAATCTGTGTCGTCGGATATGGGTTTTGGACGGCTAAGATTAGATCTAAAGGGAGGTAGGACCCACAGGGGTTGGCCTGTCGGGGTTAATACGAGCCGTTGGATGTAAAGGATCAACGGTCGGGATCGAAACTAGGATCAAATGAAACAATATATGGGCGGAGAAAGGGTTAATATTGGCTGTTGATCTATAGAAATCAATGGCTATGATTGGCCGAAAAACATTATGAAGCAGGGCTGTATGTTTTTAACCAAAGTCGGGAGAGGCATTTTGGACCGTCCGATCTGGACACATGGACGGCCCAGATGCAATCGAGGCTTTGCGATCGGTGGGGAAACAAAACTGAATGGTGCTGATGTGATTAGACGTGGACCGTCAATCTGCAGATCAGATTGACGGTGGAGGATGAATTGGAGGGGTTCAAGGCGGAGGAAAGAGCTTATGATCGAAGCAAATAAGGGTCGTTGGATCGGAGATATGGTGGATAGGTCAACGGAAGATATTCAATCAGGGATCAGTGATTGGGAGAAGATATATACAATATGAAAAGTGCTCTTTGAACTTTGCCGATGCGATATTGCGCGGTTCGTCCGATCATTTCAGATCAACGGTGGAGACTGTTTCAAAACATGAACTGGCGGGTTTTAGATTAAACTTTAGGAAAAAATGGGTTTTCATGTTTTTTCAAAGGAAAAATATGCATCAATATGGTTAATATAAACATTTAAGTGCTCGATTGGGGGCTCTTGGGTTTTGTGAAGCAGTAATGGGATCGAGGGTTATATGTAAAGGGCCAATCACATCGGAACTTTTGTAAAAAGCCAAAAGACTTGCACTCTCCGATTTTTCTGATGTGATAAGTGCTTGAGGGTTTTAGCACTTGGTTCTAGCACCAAGGCAAATGGTGGGGAAGTGGTTAGGACCCAGCCCAAAGGGGCTTAAACCCATAGGCAAAAATACTTATTTTTTATGAAAATTTTCAAAGTTTTTGATGGATTTGGGGGTTTCGGTAAAGTTTAAAAATGAGTTTTAAACTTTATAAAAGGGTTTTTATGAAGGGGAAAAGGGAATGAATGAAAGATAGAAGAATTCCATGGGAGAAAAAGGAATGAAAATGAAGGTTAGTTTTGAAGTGGGGGGAAGGGAAAAATGGAATTTTGCAGTAGCCTCTTCTTCATGAAATCAATAGAAACTCAGACCTTGAAAGGAAAACAGTAGTGAAGATTTAAGAAGAGGATATGGTGTCTTCACAAGACTTCAAGAGATAACAATTTCGCAATGAAACCTATTCCTTGAAGGCTCCAAAAATGATTTAGCCACCTTTTGATCTTAAAAAATTTTATAGGTGGCTAACAGACTCCGTGTGATTCTCTGGACTATTTGCCTACTAGCTATTTGTTTCTGTTTAGCTTCCTTGGTACTTTGTAACCCTTGTTTTTTAGGTGGAGGGGTTTCTGCAACAATCACTGGTGTCCTTTCTACTTTATCTTTCACTTGTTTCCTTAGCTTTAATTTGACAAACCTCTTGTTCCTCACATCTACAGGTTGACTGGATTCTGCTGGTGGGAATGATATTTCCTTTGCCTTAGGGTTTTTAGCTGGAGTTTGAGCTTCCATTTAAAATCCACTTATAAATAGAAAAGAGGACCAATCCCTAATAATCTTCTGGAGCTCATTCAAAACCAACAATTTAATTAAGCCATGGTGAAACAGAGATGTTTCACAGTCATTGGATTTCATTTGGACATTATCAACCATTTTAGCAATGCTTCTATATAGGAAAAATGGTAAATCCAGTGATATCATACCTGTGAAGTGTAATAGGAGTTTGAAATGATAGGTGTAAACTTTGTGGTACATGCCTTCGCACGTGACATATCTCTGGATGTTGAGCAGTAGTTTGGCATAGTTCCTTACTACAGTTTCTGGGAACTGCATTATTCAAGTCCATCTCTGTATATTCTGGCTTCAAAAACATCTTGCATGCCTCCATATCGAACATAAAATCTTTAAACCATGTTTCCTGTCCTCTAGATATTTCAGTCACTAGAGCATTGGTTTCAAGTGTCACTGACATATTTAACATCCCAACCTTTGTATTTGTACCATTGAAATGTAAAGAAAATTATTTTGATACCTGAGTATGTCCACCTTGCAGCGTTTCACAGAACTTTAAACATCCTGCTTTACTAAAAGCATCCATGATTGTTTGGTCTTCAATTAAAACTCTTGTGATTTTAGGTTTAGACCTCAAACAATTTCCTGATCTATGGTTCTTTTTCTCCTCAACCATACTTGTTTCAGAAAAAACCTGTTGGATTCTTTAGAATTTGATAATCAGCCTCTCTTGCAAACAACCTCTCTTGATTTGATTTAGCAGCCTCGCTTGATAATGTATGAAATATCTTTGGTATAGGAAAACCACAAGCTTGAGCTCGAAACATGAATGTTTCACAGTTTAATATGAGAAAATGAAAACTGGAATGACTAAAACAGACAATACCTTTCGAATTTGAAATTTCTTTTCTCAATATGAAACCCCTGTCATAGTAATGATAAATATGGATGGTTGATCATTTCGAATATGACTCCTAACTGACTCACCATGACGTTACCCTATCATATCCAAACGGATTTCTGACAATTTCAGAGCTTTGACTTGACCTTTTAAGAATTCGCGCTTTCGTAGCACACATAGTGCATTTTTCACACTTTGTGCTATGAAAGTAGCAGCGCTTTTGTAGCGCAAAACTCAATTTTTGAACTGACCGCGCTACGAAACTACGGTTTTGTGGCTAATTGTAGGGGTTTCATCTGAAAGTTGATGACATGGTTTTTTAAGTGAATGATGAGACTTTTCAACCATGGGATGAAACCTAAAGACTTTATTTGAAATTGAAAATTGACTTTTTAAGACTTCTAAACCTATCACTTACCTTTTATCAAGACTAAAGTAACTCAAGACCTATTTGAAACTATGACTAAAATAGTGTAAACTTACAGAGTTCAGAAAAATTTTAAGGGTGATAACGGTGAGTAGAAAGATGGGAAGGGAAAAATTTATGCCCAAGCCTCCTCCTCCCGCGCATTTAAGAACTATATGAAAATAAAAATTATATGTTATATTCGAAAGGTGATATAATAAAATTAATTATATTAAGAATCATATTGAAATATTAATTAGATATGACTTTTGAAAAGTAATATAATAGACATTATTATATTTTGGTTGACTAATATAACTTGATAAGGCCTTCACTATAATGAACAAGTATTTGTTGTGAAATAAAAAAGTTCTAAATAATATTAGTTAGTGAAGCGAAAACTAATGAAATAAGGATATGCTTAACCAACGAGTATGAAATTAATGGTCATACACTCCATCACATCAATAACAATGGAACTGTGGGAGGAGATTAAATGGAAAATAATTAAAAATCTAGTTTACAACTTTTATTGAGGAGGTGGAAAATAAGTTTTCATGTCACAATAAATAAGTATTCCACTCCACTTTTCCCAACTTTCATGGATGCTAAATAGTTAGTGATATGATGTTTTATTTACTACTTTTCCTAAATGTCTTGAACAACAAGAATTTGGATGCTAAATAATTGATGAAACGAAAAGGTGTTGCATCCACTTTTTAGAAATTACATGAGGAAAACAACTTCTCCAACAATGTTCGATAAACAATTAAAAGCGTAGAAAGGGTACTAGGCCTCAATACTATGTATTATACAAGTATCTTTGTTTTTATCTATTATTTCTTCTGATAGATGTAAGTCCTTTGTTTTCATTGTATCCTAAACGCAATAATTGGCAAGCAATGAAAATATCAATTTGGTCAATAATCAACAAGGCTTAACAAATATCAGTATCTATGTTCTTAGTGTAGCCTGCATACGATAGTTAATTGTCAATGCAACAATAAACTGAACCTTGACTGACAAAAATAGCTAAACTTGGATTGGTCTACAAATACTTTATATTTGGTGACTAATTACCAATGGCATGTGATTTCTTTATTATCATTGTAGCTTGCATATAATACTAGTTGAAATATGGTTTTCAAGGGATAATGGCATTGCATCTACTACAAGATTCATTTGGGAATTGGCATGCTCACTTTTCAATAATGTAATCTGTCATTTACATATGAATACATAAATTTAGATGAGGCCAACAAACGACAAATCATTATATCAACCATTAACTACACACCATGTTCACATATCTTGAAGATTTAATCCAACGCTAAAATTTTGTTTCCTGGCAATGGTTGTAGTGTGAGAAATGAAACAATGGCTATGATTGATCAATACTTACCACAATTTTAATTTGAAATGTGAATTAATGTTTAACTAACAACAAACTCTATTCAACACCCAATTAAAGGTCAATTTTATAAAAAAATAGGAAAAAAAATTTCACACTCATTTCTATGTTAGGTGTAGGCTTATGCAAAGAGGACAAACCAAGATTGTGATTGTAAATATGCCACTTATTATGCCTTTATTATATCATTTCTCATCCTTATTACAGTCATGGGGACTGTTTTTACACATTTTCTATTGTCTCTTCCTTGGTGTCTCAACTTTTAATTTCCGACATTGCTTCCTTGTTCATAGCTTCGCCTACATATAGATACCTCACTCAACTACTTCTTAGGTTCTCTTTTCTTTTTTTTTCCTCATGCATTCCACCATTTATAAAAGTCCTCTAACAAAAAAAAAAAAAAGGTATCAAATATTTCATACACTTAGTGAAAAGACGTGTACCACCTGACACCCTTAATGGTTCCTACTTTATAGAAGAATCAACTATTTGTAGATGAAAGTTGCATAGTCAACATCTTTAATTATAGGACATGGCTCCTCCAAGATAAAGGGAAGTTGAATAGGATGAGTGGAGGTAGAAAAAATAGTATATCTATAGTCTAGATAAGTGGAATCGGCCTAACTATTAGATGAATCACCCAAGTAAGATGTAATTTACCTAGGGAGATGTAAATTCATGCAAAAAATTTCCATACATACATGTGGTAATGCTCAATAGTATTGAAATAAATGGATTAATTGCTAAATGCAACTAGAAAATAAATTGGGCAAGATAGCTAGGAAATGAAGTCATGTCAATCGTCTTATGATCACAACCATATACCTTCAGTTTTAAGTTGAATAGAATGGTGGGAAATATAGGTTTGTTGGTATTTTTCACTTTTACATAGAAAATGAATTCCCACACGGTAAAATAACCAAGGATTAGTTCAATCTTAGGAAATATTAAAAAACAACAAGGAATCCATACATTATATCAGGAATGAAGCAAGTAATTAAACACAATGAATTCACTCACAATTTATTTTTCATAAATATATAGAAATATCCAAACCATTCATGTCACAAATTTCATGATGTTTACTCTAGAAAAACAAATTTGAAAACTAGCATTCAATGGTTACCTGATGTTCATTTTGACAAGTCTCTAGTTACAATGTTGTTTCTCCTTTTAATGCTAACCCTACTTTAGCTAAAAGCCCCGCTGAGAATGAAGGTGAAGGAGGACATAAGGAGAGATAGGGAGTAAGTGGAAGGCCAACAATCATGATGCTTCATTTCTCATTCCTCGGCCTTCTCTCATTGTTTTTTTTAATATTTTAACTAATCCAATTCTCTCTCTCTCTCTCTCTCTCTCTCTCTCTCTCTCTCTCTCTCTCTCTCTTACATTTACATTGATTTACAATATTTTCTAAGCTTCATAATTTTCCAAATAAACCTTGCAAGCACTGGTTCACCAATTTAATGGAAGTGTTGGTTGTGGATTTTAACTAATGAAGGGATGTGATGGAGATCAAGATGAGAGTGCCATTATTAATGATACTACAGTAAAGTTGATTCTAGAATTAAATAGGTTTGATTCTATTCAACCTCGCAATGATATCCAATTAGTATTAGTTTAATTTGTAATGAATTCAGGAACTCAAAGGTGATGTGAAAGGTGGCCCAAGTATGTATAATCATAAAGTCGTAATTGTAATAATATCGACATAATATTCACAAGAGGAGATCTTATTGGTACCTTTATTACTAGAGAATATATTTGATGATAAGTGTGGTTCATTATCCTCACATAAATCAACCGAAATCATTGTAGATGGTGGTTTTATAAGCTTCATGAATGGAAATCACATGACCTACTATTTAGGAGGATTTAGTACATTTTTTCATGTCCAAGTCCATTCCTCCTATTGTAGTTCAATTAAGAGATTCACAAGTAACGAAATCTCCATGGAGAGCAACACATCAATTTCCAAGAAAATTAGAGGTTAAAGATACAACCAAAGGAATCAAATATTAGGTGTAGTTTTGCTTGCAAGAAACCAAACCCATGCTAAATCTAGAAATAATGCTAACCATTTTCTATTTTGTTTCATCTTCTTAGTAGTCTAGTCTTCACACAATTCTTAGTAGTCTAGTCTTCACACAAAGGATTGCTAATGGCCAACTATTACAATATTTTTCCCTATACATAGAAATTTTGGGGACTATATCTTTCCTAGGAATAACTGATTTTCTTCTCTACACACTTGAATTGGTTGAGCAAGAAGTGACCATTCTACTTGAATTCTCTAGGATACTTATCATTCAAATTCTTCCTTGCTTTGGTATCTTGTATAGATGAAGGCACACACTTCTTAAAACTCCTAAATCAATACGTGGAGAATAGCTTCAATGAGTCTCAAGTTCCTTGTATTCTCAAAACCTTTTGGTTATAATTTCTAATATAGAATGAATTAGGATTTTAGGAATTCTTCAACTTAAAATAGTGTCACATCTCCTCAAATTTCTTCTTAAAGACTTGTCCAATGATACAAAACTAGGTTATACATATATACAAAAATGAAAGAATAATGATATGTTTAGGCCTTAATTTATAATTTACAAAACTTATTTCATTAAAGTTATTATATTTTCTTAAGTTAGTAAAGTAACTTAAGTTGATCTAAAATTAGTTAGGGTTGAGATTAAGGTTTTCTAAAAACCATCTATAAAATTTATAACTAAATTAACCTTTTCCCAAATAACTTTAATTACTAATTTATAGAATGAAAATAAAAAGAAGACAAAGGAAAAAAAAGAAACAAAGAAAAAAAATAGTTTAGTCACTACTTTTATTTTCATTCAATTGCAATATTTATAAATATTATAAATTTCAACCTATTATATCATCTAAATTTCTATATAATTTATCAAAAAAATGAATGGTCATGCGGTCCGCCACATCAATGGAAAATGACGTGGAAATGATGAGAAAACTCATCATACACTCCGTCGCATCAATACCAACACCGGGAAATGATGAGAAGTGTAATAGGAGGAAATGCACTGGAAAATGATGAAAAGTGTAATAGGATCGAGAATGGCGGAGGAAATTAATTGGAAAATGATGAAAAGATTAATACCAATGAGAATGTCGGAGGAAAGTAAGTGGAAAATAATCAAAAGCGAAGTAAATGACGTGGTAGGGTTGCACTCCACTCTTCCCGATTTTCTTGGACGCGAGATAATCGCCGAAATGAAAGTGTGGAGTGCACTTTGATTCCATTACTTGCAATCAGGCCTGGAATTTCAAATCTCCTGTGTCTGTCAAATGAAAATTTTATGACGTTTTTAAATTTTATGTGTCTTTCACTTTACGTTTTATCTCAATTATCTACCTTTCATAAACTAAACTAGTAGCATTGGATATTCCATCCTTCTAGCCAGGTCTTTTATGCAATAATCAAGTCATAACTTTATGTTTTGTTGAGTAATCACTCTCGAATCATAATTTACAATAAGAATTTTCATTAGAGTATAAAGAATTTTCGAAATGTTGGTCTATTACTATAATTTTTATTGAAAAAATATTAACAATGTAGAGTTTTCAAAAACACTTGAGCAAGTTACATAATAAATTAATTTAATTATTGACACAAAAAACTCACAATTTTGTTTTGTGGACTAATCTAACACATACAGAATCATATGCAAAAAAAATTATTATAAATTATTAATGTATTATAACCCATAAAATAATAACAAAATAGAATAAATACAAATAAAATGAAATACAAAAAATAAAATTCACACAAATTTTTTTCCTTGAATTTGAAAATGCATCAAAGCTCAAGCTACCAACCTTACTTTAGTTTGAGATGTTCCCCACTCTGGTTAGATTACGCTGATAGCAGTAACACTTCGGATCGAGAAAGAATGCACAGTCTTGACTTCAACCACAAATTCTTCAATAGTGCAGTCTTCTACAAATTCTTCAACAGTGCAGTCGGGTAGGGTAAATTAAAAAATGCATGTGAATCTGTGATATATTGAGCGATGTTAATAGGATAAATTAAAAAATGCATGTGAATCTGTGATATATTGAGCGATGTTAATAGTTACTGCTTTTGGCAATTAGTAAGTAGAGAAAAACATGGAACTAGATGACAAATTCTTTAGCAAATTTATGGAACGAGATGACAAATCAGTAAAATAGAGTAAAGTAGTCTGGTAAATTTCTTTGGAAATTAGAGAATAAAAAAAATCATGGAACCATTTGGAAAGTTGTTACAGCGACTGCCGACGTGCACTGTGTACGTAGTATATACTTATTATTATCGCTAAGTCAAATCATATGAAATAAAAAAATCTCCTAAGTAAATTTCGACATTCCGCGTAAATTTAAAAATTCCCAGTGAATTATTGTAGTATTTGAATTATAATATATAATAAATAATTTTGAGAATTCGTATTTTTGAATCCAATAAAATTTTTCGTATTTTTGAATACAATAAAATTTTACGGCTTCTATTTTTAAGTGAACGTCAAAATGACGGTACTCAATGTATTTTACACGTCAGGTTTGACGTGCACAATTTTTGCGCGACCGTAAAAAACGTCTTCAAAATTAAAATACGTCCGATAGGACGTCAATTTCCAGGCCTGCTTGCAATCGCTTTCATGGTAAGCTGAAAGACGGGAAGTAAAAAATGCATGCTCAAGCCTCTAATACCAATGAATTGTTAGGCTAAATAATCGGTGAAGAGCCTAAATATAATGAAAGAAATGCGGACATCCCATACAAACTCATCGTCATAAAATGAATGGTCGTACACTCCGAGCGAGAATGGCGGAGGAAATGCAGTGGAAAAATGATGAAAAGCTTAATACCAACGGGAATGTCAAATGGCAACAAGCGAGCCGGATTTAGATTTCAAGCGAGCCTGACATGCATCTTTTTCAAGCGAGCCTGTCAACAAGCGAGCCAGAATATAGTTCTCAAGCGAGCCTGACATATATCATTTCAAGCGAGCCTGTAGAGATTTTCACCGCATGTTCAGTCAAAGTGACATGTTATGATTTTTTCTACGCCTGCCAATATTTATCAAACGAGCCCGTTTTGACATAATATGATGTAGATGTTATGCGTTTTTCTGTTTCTAGAAAATCATTACAATTCACACAGGGCTCTACAGGAGTGATCTGAATAGGTTTAGCTTCTTAATCACCCTCAATTATCAGTCATCTCTCTAAACTACACAGGTCTCATTTTCTGAAGGTCGTTTATCTTTTTGTTCATTCCATCCTTCATAATCTAATTGTCCTCATTTCTGTATGATGGTCTTGTTGTAAGGGATGGATTTATTCCCGATATGAGGAGGCCAACCTAACACATTTCTGCTCCTTACTCTATAAGTGAGCATTATCATCTGGCCAGTATATGGTGGATTTCTCGCTGCAGAACTTTACAGTTGAGATTATACAAGTCAATGTACTGTTTATATATTAATATATTCAGCGTTTTTTTCTTCTGAAAAAAAAAAAAATACCAACGGGAATGTCGGAGGAAAGTCTTCAATTGCTTTACCTTCATACCAATGAATTGTCAGGGAGCATTCCCATTTCTTTGTCCAACATTTCTACTTTGAATGACTTGGAAATTAGCTCAAACAAATTCAGTGGCACCATTCCCCCACAATTAGGTTTGCTCACAAGTCTTCAATTGCTTTACCTCCATACCAATGAATTGTCAGGGAGCATTCCCATTTCTTTGTCCAACATTTCTACTTTGACTGACTTGGAAATTAGTGCAAACAAACTTAGTGGCACCATTCCCCCACAATTAGGTTTTCTCACAAGTCTTCAATTGCTTTACCTCCATACCAATGAATTGTCAGGGAGCATTCCCATTTCTTTGTCCAACATTTCTACTTTGACTGACTTGGAAATTAGCTTAAACAAACTCAGTGGCACCATTCCACAAGAGTTGGGCTTCCTCATCAATTTGAATTCTCTTTATTTATGGGGAAATCAATTGAGTGGAAACATACCAATTTCTATTGGAAATTGTTCTAATCTCAAAATACTTGAATTAGGTTACAACAGGTTGAGTGGGAGTGTGCCACTAGAGTTAAGTAAGCTATCACTTCTTGAAAAATTAAAATTACCTGAAAATGATCTTGATAGTGGCCCCACTACAACCATGCCCTTTCTTGTAGCTCTTACCAATTGTTCTCACCTAAGAATATTAACCTTGAGGAATAATAAACTAAGTGGTGTCTTGCCTCTTGACATAGGACACCTTTCTACCAATTTGTCTTACTTGTCATTAGAACAAAATAGAATAAAAGGAAACATCCCTCCACATATTGGTAATCTTACCAGCCTAACCTATCTAAATTTGAGTACAAACCTTTTGACTGGAAACATTCCACCATTAGGAAACCTTAAAATGATAGAAAGATTGTGTTTAAGTAACAATATATTAGAAGGAAACATCCCTGATGACTTTGAACACTTACAACACCTTGGGCTATTGGACTTTAGTGAAAACAAACTCTCTGGAAGGATTCCTAATTCCCTTGCGGCCCTTAAACAACTAAGAAGAGTCCTCCTCCATCACAACTAATTATCAGGAAGCATACCTACCAGCTTAGGGAGTTGTCTAAATTTAGAATTGCTTGACCTATCTCACAATATGCTCACTAGTAGCATACCACGAGAAATTGCCAAACTTTACAATTTATATTTCTATTTGAATTTGTCATGGAATTTATTAGAAGGATCTTTGACCTTAGAGATTGGTAAAATTGCAATGGCTCAAGCTATTGACATTTCTTCCAATCAATTGATTGGGCCAATTCCACCTACACTTGGAAGCTGCAGTGAACTACAATAAGTGAATTTATCTCAAAATTCCTTCCAAGGCCCTATTCCAGATTCCCTTGAAAAATTACAGAGTCTCTTGAGCCTAGATCTCTCTTCCAACTCCTTATCAGGTGCAATACCAGTTACTCTTGAGAAGTTGAAAATGCTTCAATTTTTGAATTTTTCTTTCAACCAACTTGTAGGGGAGATTCCAAAAGGAGGGGTTTTTGCAAATCAAACAAGTGCCATATTTTTAATTGGAAATCCCGGTCTTTGTGGACCACACATATTCAATTTATCTGTATGTCCAACACCAAGAAGTCATTTTCCATTTGTGAAAAGAATATTATTGCCAATCAGCGGAGCTATTGTTTTTATACTATGTTGTCTACTTTTGGGATTCTTTTGGAAAAGGAATATACATATGAAAAACTTTGATTTCTCACAAGTTATTTTCCAAAAGCTACTGCACCAAAGGATCTCATATCAAGAGCTTCACATAGCAACTAATGGGTTTTCCAATGCCAACTTCTTGGGAGAAGGAAACTATGGGTTAGTGTATAAAGGAATTTTGAGTGATGGTTCATATGTTGCTGTTAAGGTTCTCCAGTTGCAAAATGAACAAGTTGAAAAGAGTTTTAAAGCAGAATGTAGTGTCTTGCAAAAAGTTAGACATAGAAATCTGGTGAGAGTCATAACTTCATGTTCTAACCTCCAGTTCAAAGCTTTGGTGTTCGAGTTTATGCCTAAAGGAAGTTTAGAGAATCATTTGTATCCTGATAGAGATGACAACAATGATGAGGATTTGTGTGAATTGAGATTGCAAACAAGATTAGACATTGCCATAGATGTGGCCCATGCCATGGAATATCTTCACCATGATTCTTTTGTGCAAGTAGTACATTGTGACATAAAACCTAGCAATGTACTTTTGGATGAAGACATGTCAGGCCATGTGACAGATTTTGGTATTGCAAGACTAATTGGTGAAGCCTCCACTGATTCACTTAGATCATCACTTGCTTTGAAAGGATCAATGGGATACATTGCCCCAGGTATGGCTTTTAAAACAATACTTTCACTTGTCTTTTCTCTGTAATAGTTTTGTATTATATGTTTGGTTAAGTAAAATTTGATGAATTTTTTTTTTTTACATATTAATGCAGAGTATGGATTGGGAATGGAAATTTCCACAAAAGGAGATGTTTATAGTTTTGGTATTTTGTTATTAGAAATGCTTACTAGAAAGCAACCAACTAGTGACATGTTTGTTGGAGAGCTAAATTTGCACAAGTGGGCGAGCATTGCATTTCCAAATAGAGTGAAGGAGGTAATTGATGATTTTTTCTTTGAAGAGGTGGATGAATATGAATTTGAAGAAAATAATATATACAATTGCCTCATTTCTTTGCTACATGTTGGTTTGAGTTGTTCAAAAGATTCCCCTGAAGAAAGACCAACCATGATAGAAGTGGCAATGGTATTGGAGAGTATCAAAAAGAATTTGATGACAACTTCAGTTGATTCTCAAAGATTGAGACGGAGCATATCTAATTTGCTTAGAAATACAAACGAAGCAAGCAATGTTGCAATTGCCTCAAATGATCAAAGTTCTTCTACAATGTAGTTTGTGCAAAATACAATAGCCAATGATTTGAGTCTTGTTAGTCTGCTTACCATAATAAGAATATTTGGTAATTATTTATTATCTATTTGTAATTATTCTGGCATGAAAATTATATGCCTTTACAATAGTACATTATGGAGATTGTAGATCTACATTTTGTTTCATTTATTAACCATATATAAGTCCAATATCATATCCATGAAGTAAGCTCCCCAATAATAGTTACTACCAAGGAATTATTGCAAGTTTTTTACACCTATAGGTGAAAATATTGTTATTTGAATTTAACATAACATATGAACATGATTTCTAACCTAATGTAATGTTTGTGTGTATTTTTAGATTCTAACTTATTGTTTTACAATGTTTACT
>CM076578.1:1282669602-1282757496 GCA_034641835.2 Pinus albicaulis
CCAAGTAGAATTCCTAAATTATGCTCCGTATGTCTAAAAATAGACATAGTCTAAAAATAGACTTTGCGCCAGAATTTGCCTGCGGGCCCACTTAGTGAAGGCGACTTCATTTCACTAAGCTCCATCATCTTGCCGCATTCTCAACACTCCCTCTCAGCAAGATATGGATTATCTGCAATCCCTATCCTGCCTCTGTGGAATTCGAACTTGCTCCTGGTGAGCGCCTTCGTCAGGATGTCGGCATCCTGATCCTCCGTGGGAACATATGAAAGCATCATGATCCTCCGCTGAACACAATCTCTGATGTGATGGTACCCGATGTCGATATGTTTGGACCTATCATGAAATACTGGATTAGCCGAGAGCTTGATGCAGCTCTGGTTATCACAGTAGATCACTGTAGGCTCCAAATGCAACCTGAACAAACCTGCGAGGATCTTCCTCATCCAAATAGCCTCGCATGCAGCCAAACTTGCTGCCATGTACTCGGCCTCTGCTGAACTGAGTGCCACGGATCTCTCCTTCCTGCTGTACCAGGAAACTGCTGTCGACCCAATGCTGAAAACTCCTCCAGAAGTGCTCTTCCGGTCTGTTGGGCTCCCTGCCCAATCTGCATCAGTGAAACCAGAAAGTTTCACTCCATCCTCCTGTCTGTACCATAGACCATATCCCGATGTGCCTCTGACATAGCGCAATACATGCTTGCCCGCCTTCCAAAAGAGCTTGGTAGGCTTAACCATAGCTTGCGAAAGCTGGTTAACTGCATAGCATATATCGGGTCGAGTATTGACCAGATACATCAACGACCCCACCAACTGTCGATAGACAGTGGCATCCACTACCTCCTCCGAAGTAGCATCTCCCTTCCTCCAACCTCCAGGAAGAGGGTATCAACAGGCTTGCAGCCTTGCATGTTGAACCTCTCCAGAATCTCCCGGGCATACTTGCCCTGAGAAACAAACAGTCCTCCACTGCGCTGCCAAATCTCCAATCCCAGGAAATAATGAAGGATGCCCTGGTCCTTCATCTCAAACTCTCGTGCAAGATCCTCCTTGCATGAAAGTATCAACTGCTCGTCGCCAGTCAAAATCAGATCATCTACATACAGTACGATGATCAACAGCTTCCCCTCCACCACAATCTGGTACAGGTTTGGATCCGCCTCACTCTTGGAGAATCCAAGCCCGGTGAAGTAGCTGTCCATCCGAGTGTACCAAGCACGAGGTGCTTGCTTCAGCCCGTACAGTGCTCTCTTGAGTCGGCACACATGCGACTCACTGCTGAAGATCTCAAAACCTTCAGGCTGCTCTATGTACACCTCTTCCTCAATAACTCCATTGAGGAACGCAGTCTTCACATCCATCTGATGAATGTGCCACCCCATCTGCGCTGAGAGAGCAAGGATCGTCCGCATGGAAGAGTACCTTGCGACAGGTGCAAAAGTCTCCTCATAGTCAATCCCCTCGATCTGTGAGAAGCCACGGGCGACAAATCTCGCCTTGTACTTCTCCACACTCCCGTCAGCCGCCTGCTTCACCTTGTAGATCCATCGCGAACCTACAATTGATTTCCCAACCGGTCTTGGGACAATCTCCCATGCACTGTTCCTGATGATCGAATCATATTCTTCGATCATGGCATCAACCCATGCGGGTTCCTCCACAGCTTCCTCAAAAGAGGATGGCTCCGTCACAACACATTTACTCACAAGAGCCATGTATCCAGTGTACCGATCCGGTGACTGTCTCTGTCTGCGCTGTGCTGTAGGTGGTCCTACAACCTTCTCTGCATCCCGAGCCAGTCGCTCAGCTTCTGTAGTGCGCATGCGCCCTCTGATGGTTGGCGCTGCCTGGGTGGTTTCTTCCACCTCCTGAACCTCCTCTTGTGGCCGATCCACATCCGGAAGCTCCTCCTTAGGAACTAACAGCTCCTCATCTGCATGCAAGTGTAGCTCCCTCTCAAGCGAACACTGCATGGCTTTCTCCTCCTGGAATTTTATATCCCGTCGCACAACAGTCTTGCGACTGTCTGGCACATACACCCGATAGTTGTGAGGTGTATCAGTGCACCCCACAAATATTCCAACTTCAGCAGTTGGATCCAGCTTCCTTCTTGCATCCTTCGTCACATGCATGTAGACAGGAGATCCGAAAATCCGCAAATGGGAAATATCAGGCCTCTTGCCAGAATAAGCCTCCTCTGGTGTACTCATGCCAAGAACCTCGTGAGGACAACGGTTCTGCACATACACTGCTGTATTGCATGCCTCAGCCCACAAGTGAAGGGGTAGGCCCTGATCATGCAACATCGCCCGTGCAGCACCCACGATCGTTCTGTTCTTCCGCTCAGCCACCCCGTTCTGCTGTGGGTTATGGGGTGCGATGAGCTCTCTCCGAATCCCTTCTACGCTGCAGAACTCCTTGAATTCAACCGAGATGAATTCACCACCGTTATCACTCCTTAGAGCAATCACCTTCTTCCCCGACTCCTTCTCGACCAGTGCTTTAAACTCACAGAACTTCGCGAATGTATCGCTCTTCTTCGGCATGAAGAAGATCCAGCACTTTCGAGAGAAATCATCAACAAAGATCACACAATACTTGTGCTTTGCTGTCGAAGCAACTGAGAAAGGACCACACACGTCTGTGTGAACTCTCTCAAGGATCGTCGTGGCGCGACTATCCTTCTCGTGAAAGGTGGCTTTCACATACTTCCCTAAAGTACACCCCTTGCACTGATCTGACTGCGCAAGGGTGCCCTTAGGAAGTCCAGTAGAAATCTGCTGCAGAATCTTCAAAGCTCCATGGTGAAGATGGCCCAATCTCCTGTGCCATAGTTCGCCCTCATCATCCCGGCTCACCAGATCTCCAGCCTTGCATGCCATAGCTGCGCAGTCATCTACCTGCAACTGATAAAGGTTCTGAGTTCGAACCCCTATCTTCCGGGTCTCTCCAGTAGTCTTACTGCGCAGGAAGGCTTTTCCTTCCCTGAAGACCACATCATACCCCTTATCCTCCAACATCGCTACCGAAATCAGGTTCTTCTTCAATCCAGGTACATGCATGACATCCTTTAAGACAAAGGGTTTACCAGACTCCCTCTGAAAGGATACGGTACCGATACCAGTCGCACTGTATCTACCGTCATCGCCCATCTCGATGTGCATGCCCAAATCCTTGTCCTCCAGATCTGAGAACAGCTCCCGATCTCCCGTCATATGAAATGACGCACCGCTGTCCAAGAACCACACTGATCCCATCACACTTGAAACCAAGCATGCAATCAGTGAAAAGTCAAGCTCGAACTGTGAAGCCAAAGCTTCTCCATCTGCAGATCTTCCCGCTTGCTTGTTCTTCTTCTTTGGACAATTGGTAGCATAATGTCCGTGATCATGGCAGTGAAAACATTTCACTTTCGCCATATCCTGCTTCTTGCCCTTAGCTCCAGAATGAGAGGTTTTCTTACCCTTCCCTTTCTTAGCTTTGGACATCAAAGCGCAGTTTTCTTCATCAGCTCCCTTAGATGAAGATCCATCTCGAGTAGTCCTCCTTATCTCCTCCTGCATGAGATCCGCCCAAAGGCGCTCCCATCCCGGCAGCTTCTCCCGACCATTGACACTATCTTGACATGAGTGCCAAGCCTTCGGGAGACCAAGGAGAGCCAGGTCGACCATGTCCTTGTCTTCGACAGTCACCCCCACACTTCCCAGCTCATCTCTGCATTGAGTGAACTTCGTGAGGTATTTGGCGATACTGTCGCCTTTCTCCATCTTGATGTTCCTGAGCTTATCTTTGAGCGCCAGCTTCCTTTGGTCACTCTTACTCTGGAATAGATCCGTCAAAGCTTTCCACATTAAATATGGAGTAGCCTTACCATGAAGGCCGGATACAATATGATCCTTGACGCCCTCCAACAGGATCCTTCGACATTTCGCGATCTTCTTTTGCCATGCATCGACCAAAGCTGCATCAGTGGGCTTTGGGACATCCGCATCCACGAACTCCTTTAGACCATTATCTTCTAACACTGCTTCCATTCGATCTTTCCATGCAACATAGTTCGAACTGCCTTCAAGAGCATATTCGAGTCGCAAACCATTGAAAGAAGACATCTTTCAACACCGGCACCAAGAAAATCAACCTTCTGCAAAATTCGAATTCCAAGCTCCAAGCTCTATCGCTTCCGATCTATACTTGAAAACAAATTATTTCCAAATCAGAGATTGACTGCAAAGGGCATTCACCAGGTCTTTCACCTTACAAAGAAGGATGAATATTCCGGAGGCTACCTGGCCCGCATGCAGACTCTGTCCGAGGAAATAAGTTTGCAATCACCGTAATAGACTTCGACAATTAATCTCGCTCCGATACCATGTAGAAATTAGCTGAATAAATCACTTATTCAATGGAGATTAACCCGATTACACATCAATTTCGAATTGTATGCATAACACATAATCTCTTCTACGATTAATTGTCACATGCGGAAATAACAGAAGCAATCACACATCAAATCAATCACACATTAACTCAGAATGTATGGGGAAAGCTTATAGCTGAAAACCCCGCAGCTATTGTGTATATTATAATGGAAAAATCAAGTAACCAAACAAGTACAATACTCCTCACAAGTACTCAGTACTCTCTCATGAAGTTACTCACAATCTGACTCAGTTTTGAACAAGTCTGAGGTTCAAAACTCCCCGCCAATTGCCTTGCCTCTATTGCGCAATCATGGCCTATATATGAAGAGGTTCAAGGTTCGAATCCCCTTCCCTTGATTGCGTAATTGTCATGGACAATTCCTCCAAGTGTAATGCAAATCTCATGCAAAACAAATCTAACAACTGATAGCTTTACTCACCCTTTCATCTACCTCTTCCACTGGTCTCCACTGAACTGATCATGCACTGTAGTGAACTGAAGTGTTCTTGAGTTGACTAATGAGTTAATATTTAGTAAATTAAATATTATTTAATTTACTCCACTCATATCTAGTTGATTAGTTAGTTAATTAATCCCAACTAGTTCAACTAAAACAAACAGAACACAACTCCACTATCTGTCCCGTTAACTCCTCCAAAACTCCTGCCACTGAAGTCTAACTGAAGCCAACCATGCAAGATGCCATCAAACCCTAGGAACCACGTGATTCCTTGTGTCAGTTGCATGAGCCACCTCCATGACTCAAACTTAAGTGCGCCAAGAGAGTAAACTGCTGTTTATAGTCAAAATATTATTAAGGGTAAATAATATTTGACTTCCATATTTTTAGGAGATCAGTCTAAAAATAGCCCGGGTCCTAAAAATAAGGGTCTCATCTATTTTTATCGACATGTCGCATTTAAGAATCTCCAAGTAGAATTCCCAAATTATGCTCCGTATGTCTAAAAATAGACATAGTCTAAAAATAGACTTTGCGCCAGAATTTGCCTGCGGGCCCACTTAGTGAAGGCGACTTCATTTCACTAAGCTCCATCACTTTGCTGCATTTTCACTGTGATGTTGCAGCGGGACTGTGGCCCACCCCTTCACTGTGGGCTAAGGCATGCAATATGCCAGCAGAGCAAAGTAATCGCTTGTCCTTACAAGGCTCCTGGCATGAGTACACCGTGAGGAGGCTTGTCTCTGCAAGAGGCCTCGATATTTTCAGTCTTATGGATTTTTGCCCTCTGCTCACATGCATGTGACGAAGGATGCAAGAAGGAAGCTGGATCCAACCGCTGAGGTTGGAATATTTGTGGGGTACACTGACACACCTCACAACTATCGGGTGTATTTGTCAGACAGTCGCAAGACTGTTGTGCGACGGGATATAAAATTTCAGGAGGAGAAAGCCATGCAGTGTTCGCTTGAGAGGGAGCTACACTTGCATGCAGATGAGGAGTTGTTAGTTCCCAAGGAGGAGCTTCCGGATGTGGATCAGCCATAAGAGGAGGTTCAGGAGGTGGAAGAAACCACCCATGCAGCGCCAACCATCAGAGGGCGCATGCGCACTACAGAAGCTGAGCGACTGGCTCGAGATGCAGAGAAGGTTGTAGGACCACCTACAACACAGCGCAGACAGAGGCAGTCACCGTATCGGTACACTGGATACATGGCTCTTGTGAGTCAATGTGTTGTGATGGAGCCATCCTCTTTTGAGGAAGCTGTGGAGGAACCCGCATGGGTTGATGCCATGATCGAGGAATATGATTCGATCGTCAGGAACAGTGCATGGGAGATTGTCCCAAGACCGGTGGGGAAATCAGTGGTGGGTTCGCGATGGATCTACAAAGTGAAGCAGGCGGCTGACGGGAGTGTGGAGAATTACAAGGCGAGATTTGTCACCCGTGGCTTTTTGCCGTACTCAGGATTGACCAGGAGAGACTCTGCACCGTCGTTAAGGTACTCTTCCACACGGACGATCTTGGCTCTAAATGTTAAAAGGGTGGCACATTCATCGTATGGATGTGAAGACTGGCGTTCCTCAACGGATTTATTGGAGAGGAGGTGTACACAGCAACCCGAAGGCCTTCGATATCTTCGCAGCGGAGTCGTGCGATGTGCCGACTCAAGAGAGCACTGTACAGGCTGAAGCAAGCACCTCGTGCTTGGTACACTCGGATAGACAACTACTTCACCGGGCTTGGATTCTCCAAGAGTGAGGCGGATCCTAACCTGTACCAGATTGTGGTGGAGGGGAAGGTGTTGATCATCGTACTGTATGTAGATGATCTGATTTTGACTGGCGATGAGCAGTTGATACTTTCATGCAAGGAGGATCTTGCACGAGAGTTTGAGATGAAGGACTTGGGCATCCTTCATTATTTCCTGTGATTGGAGATTTGGCAGCGCAGCGGAGGACTGTTTGTTTCTCAGGGCAAGTATGCCCGGGAGATTCTGGAGAGGTTCAACATGCAAGGCTGCAAGCCTGTTGACACTCCTCTTCCTGGTGGTTGGAGGAAGGAGGATGCTACTTCATCGGAGGTAGTGGATGCCACTATCTATCGACAGTTGGTGGGGTCGCTTATGTATCTGGTCAATACACGACCCGATATATGCTATGCAGTTAACCAGCTTTCGCAAGCTATGGTTAAGCCTACCAAGCTCTTTTGGAAGGCAGGCAAGCATGTATTGTGCTATATCAGAGGCACATCGGGATATGGTCTATGGTACAGACAGGAGGATGGAGTGAAGCTTTCTGGCTTCACTGATGCAGATTGGGTAGGGAGCCCAACGGACCGGAAGAGCACTTCTGGAGGAGTTTTCAGCATTGGGTCGACAGCAGTTTCCTGGTACAGCAGGAAGCAGACATCCGTGGCACTCAGTTCAGCAGAGGCCGAGTACATGGCAGCAAGTTTGGCTGCATGCGAGGCTATTTGGATGAGGAAGATCCTCGCAGGTTTGTTCAGGTTGCATTTGGAGCCTACAGTGATCTACTGTGATAACCAGAGCTGCATCAAGCTCTCGACTAATCTAGTATTTCATGATAGGTCCAAACATATCGACATCAGGTACCATCATATCAGAGATTGTGTTCAGCGGAGAATCATGATGCTTTCATATGTTCCCACGGAGGATCAGGATGCCAACATCCTGACGAAGGCGCTCACCAGGAGCAAGTTCGAATTCCACAGAGGCAGGATAGGGATTGCAGATAATCCATATCTTGCTGAGAGGGAGTGTTGAGAATGCAGCAAGATGATGGAGCTTAGTGAAATGAAGTCGCCTTCACTAAGTGGGCCCGCAGGCAAATTCTGGCGCAAAGTCTATTTTTAGACTATGTCTATTTTTAGACATATGGAGCATGGTTCAGGGATTCCAGTTTGAGATTCTTGGAGCATTGGTCATGTTGGTAAAAATAGATGAGACTCTATTTTTTTAGGTCGAAGAGGTCGAAGGCTATTTTTAGACTGCCTCTCCTAAAAATAGGGAAGTCAAATATTATTTACCCTTAATAATATTTGGACTCTAAACAGCAGTTTACTCTCTTGGAGCACTCTAGTTTGAGCTACAGATGTGGCACATGCAACTTCTAGAAGGAAATATGCTTTTCTTATGGGGTATTGAGCTCATGCATGGTTGACTTCAGTTAGAACTTCAGTGGCAGAAGTTTGGAGGAGTTAATGAGACAGATAGTGGAGTTGTGTTCTGTTTATTTTAGTTGAACCAGTTGAGATTAGTTTAATTAGCTAATCAATTAGTTATGAGTGGAGTGAATTAAATATTATTTAATTCATTAATTAGTAACTCATTATTCAACTCAAGAACACATCAGTTCACTACAGTGCATGATCAGTTCAGTGGAGACCAGTGAAAGAGGTAGATGAAAGGGTGAGTTCAGCTATCAGTTGAAGGATTAGTTGTGCATGAGATTTGCACCACACTTGGAGGATTTGTCCATGATGATTGCGCAGTGAAGCCAAGGAGATTCAAACCTTGGATCTCTATATAGACAAAGCCAGATTGTGCAATAGAGGCAAGTACATCATAATGAGTTTTGAACCAAGAACTGCTCAAACTCGAGCTAGATTGTATAATCGTATGAGAAAGTACCTAGGTACTTGTGAGGAGTAAATTGCATCTAGTTTGTTACTATATTTCTCCATTATAATACATACAATATTCCGGGTTTTCAAACATAAGCTTTTGCCATACACCGTGTTGTCGTGTATGATGACTACGTGTTATCGCTTGATTTTATTTCCGCATGTTTGATGATCTGAGTGGAAGAGATTATGTGTTGCATATAAATTCGAATTGTATGTGATCAGGATAGTCTCGGTGAATAATTAATCATTATTCAGCAAATTTCTACACATTCCTCCTAGCCTGTGTTCATTGTGGGATATGGAAACCTTGTAGTGATAGGTGGCCTCCCTCCGTCACATATGTTTATCTTATTTGTTGTAGCACAAGAATACCATAGTGGGTAGAAGTCCTTGAGTAGATGAGGAGTATTAGTGGGAATATTGATAGTTGTTCACAAGTGGAGCTATGAACAACTCGATAGAAGTCTCGATGTGTTGATGCATCGGTGGAAGAACGATCAAATAGAGAACATTTTTATAGTCAAGGTTAAGTGGATAGATGTAATTAGAGCTTTGATAGAGGCTGCATTTTGGGAGTTGAAGGACTCGGCAGGTACAAGATATGACCGAGAAGAGCTAAGAGAGCACGCTATAGCCAAATGGTTAGAGTATCTTGTTTTGTAACTTGTTCTAGTGGATGTATGAGGGCCATTATCACTCATACAAGAGCCCTAGAGTGTTTTATTATATTAGTTGATTTAATATAATGAATTTAGGTTGAAAAAATTAAAACTTTATCTATACTCTATGCATATGTGATTTACTTCTTTATATTTTTTGTTGCGCAAAGTAATTCTGTTGAGATTCTTGGTTTGATAGCATCAAATATTTCAATATTCTATCCTAGAACCAATATCGTGGAAATTTGACATGGTATCAATGCATATCTAAGCTACTTTTAGGGAAAGTGAATCAGAGTTTTCATAGCGAAGTAACTCAGAGGGAGTTGTGGGTGTCTAGATCATGGAGGAGAGGGTTCAGCTGAAGACATGGAGATGTGGTCTTGACTGGATTGGAAACAAGATTAGCTAGGAGTTTTGGTGGATTGGTGGTGAGCCTGATGAACAACATTTTATTATAGGGTAGGTTGTTGATTGTATAATTTCTTTGACTTGCCATGGATGGTTGGGGAATCTCGAGGATTTATTTGCCTTAGACGAGATCTAGTTGATTGAGATGGCTTCATGTGATGGAATTCATATTGATAGGCTACAATATTCATCTGATCTTGATGTTGCATATCTGAGATTGGAGGGAGTTTCACGAGTGGTATTTTATACAAGAGGACGAGTGCTTGCATGACTGTGCCATAGATATAGTGTAGGCTCAGAGGGAGTGTAGCCTTAGAGGGAGAAACCCTATTGAGGTTGGAGATATTCAGGTTCGGATATGATGAGGCAGAGAGTCTACCAAGATTGATGAGTTCATTATATAGGCTATGGTGCAGTGACAGCAGTGACAGACGAAATATGGTCTAGTATTTTCAGATGATGATGATTACTACCTAGAATTGTAAGTACCTCCCTCACTAAGCTAGAGTGTTAATTTTTTTTGTAGCTTGGGAGGTACTCCAAGCCCTCGATTTCGAGGATTGGAGGGAAAATAGCCACAAGAGGCACTTGTGGGCTTGAAACCAAAACATGTCATTTTATACCCATTGGGATTTGGGCCAAAACCATGAATAATTTGACCATGAGAAAATTTAGGCTGATGAAGCTTGGCATGTTGATTCCAACGCTTCGAAAATCACCCAAATCAGAGCTCTAGATCTTGAGATATGAATTTTTGAACATGACAATTAATTATGGATAATCAAGTCATGTAGGCTTGGAAAAAAAGACGTCTCTTGAAAAAATTCGTGGAGCCCTTAGTTTTGGTATAAATATAAGGTGTGATACATTCATTTTAGATCATACAAGAGATCATCCATCAAGGAATACCTCTACGATTGGACAATGAGATTAAAGGAGGATGAAGAAGGCTAGGATCACGAGTTTGGACATGTTTTACGAGAGTGGATTTATAAGGAACATGGCCTCGAGTCTGGGGAATGTACATGAGCTATTAGGATGTGTATTAACTTGGTAAAACCATCCAAAAGTGAATATCCCAATTCATTGTCACAGAGGTAAGTTAAGGGATGGTTTTGTGTCTTATTTAGGTGTAATACACCTCTTTGAAGGCCACATGTCATTGGTGCTAGAACAAACTGTTGGAGGGTTTTTTGAGTGGGCCTAAAGTTCTAGGAAGGACCTACTAAACTAGTCATGGTTTGCTAGAGGATATTACAGACAATGAGGATGCCATAGCTAGGTGCATATGCTACAATGTGGATTGGCAACTCGTGGATTTTTGGAGGGAAGCATGAGAGTGGACCAAATGTGAAGATGGATTGGGTACTTATGGTCTGCGAGAGGATATTATTATAGTTTCCAAGTTCAAGCCTGATGTGAAACACCTTGATGGACAAATGTAGTTTGCTGGAGTGGCAGTTGTTGGAGCTCAAGGTTCTGATCAGTGAGGAGCAGTTTTTGGAGCTTGAGACTTGTGTGTGGAGAAGGAATTCTACAGACA
Organism: Pinus albicaulis; assembly: GCA_034641835.2. Taxonomy (NCBI): domain Eukaryota; kingdom Viridiplantae; phylum Streptophyta; class Pinopsida; order Pinales; family Pinaceae; genus Pinus; species Pinus albicaulis. Next base: position 1,282,680,749 of record CM076578.1, read on the forward strand.
ATGATGGGAAGTCCTCCTATCCAGTGTTCATTTATGGACATGTACATCTTGAAATGATATGTGGAAGCCCTCTGTGCCCTATTTTTTTCTTCATTGGTGCATAATAGGAGGACAATAGTGGGCAGAAGTCCCTGAGTAGCTGAGGAGCAGCAGTGGACAGATTGAGAATTGTTCACAAGTGGAGTTGTGAACAACCCGACAAGATTCTCAATGTTTTGATGCGTTGGTGGACAAATGATCAACTAGAGAGTAGATTTAAAACTGAGGTTCAGTGGCTATATGGAATTCGAGCATTGATAGAGTCAGGAGCTGCAGATTAGGAGTTGAAGGACCGAGAAGGTACATAGTATGACAGAGAGGAGCTAAGATATCGCACTACAAGCTAGATGGTTATAACATCTTGTACTAGTGGATGTATAAGGGCCATTATCCCTAGTACAGGAGCCCTAAACTATTTTATTATCTCATTTGGATTAATATAATGAAGTTAGGTTGAAAATTTTAAAAATTTGTCTATACTTTTTGCATATGTGATTTACTGCTTTATATTTTTCTTTGTGCAGAGTAGTTCCATTGAGATTCTTGGTTTGGTAGCATCAAATATTTTAATATTCTGTCCTAGACCCAAGATCTTGGAAATTCGACAATAATTTTGAAGTTTATGAATAAAAGTATTATTGAGGTATACTTTATTTTTCTTCCAATGCACATGTATGCAACTTTAAATTATGAAGCAAATTTTTTTAACATGTATTGTGTTTCTCTGCATTTTTTTGTATAGTTATGAACTTCTAAAAAACATTTCACTAATTTCTCGACGCATAAGATAAGAATCTTCCTCATCAACATAAAAATATAGGAAAACTCAAATCTACACTTTTCTAGTACCTAAAGTTAACATCCATTTGTATCCATCCTAAATTGTATGTCCTTAGATGTGTATACATATGGATTAAAACTCTTATTAGAATAAAAATGAGAATTATCTAGTCAAAACCCTTATTTGGAAGAAAACCTTTAGTTTTTCTTTCGATTATCAAGTTCAAACATAAAACATCCTCACTAAGTGAAATATAAAGATAATTTCTCTGTATGGTTTGTAGATTTATGTGGGAATGATTTTGAATATAAGATGTTGGAAGTTGCCCCACATTAGTCATTTTAAGTGTCAACATTTCGAGTCTATATGAAGACCCATTGTTAGGAAAAAAGTCAAGGAGAATTATATGAGGAATAGAGCAATAAATAGAGATAGTTCAAATGAATGAGCTGACAGTGAGAGAATGCAGGTGAAAGCACATGCTAAGTGCTATTTGATTAATTATAATTTTATATGAATAAAATTAATTTAAATGCAATAATAATTTCTCCTTCTCATGGTTCTTTTAGACATCTTATGTACCATCAATCTTGGAATTTCTTAGATTTTCCAAAGGACCATGTTTTGGTTCTTCAACTTCTAGAAATATATTATGATCATTATGTATACACATGCATCAAGACTACAAGTGTCATTTATAAAGTTAAATATGAACTTGGTGGTTTGATATGAGTTGATATTTTTCATTCTATGATACTATCTACATCTCTAATTTCCTCATCTTCATATATATATTTTTGTGTAATTTGTATGTAAAGTACGTTTTGGTAGTAGGCACTAGATTTTGGGGAAAAATGTTTCATTACATACAATATGACTACCATACTATTTAAATTATTGCATCTATATTACTTTTTTGAAACTTGTGTGTTTTTTTCTAAATTATAAAATCACACTTTACATGGTTCAACCTTTTAACTACAAATTATGATTTAATTGTTGTTACAAAATTGGTACAAGCTACAATGGAAAATATAATTGTTGAAAAAGGGGACTACGTTGATATACTCATTCATGATCAAGTCAATGGGCTAGGAAGGGTCAAATCTACAGAGTTTGCAACTTATTATGTTGGATACAGGGTTAATGCATGTTGTGTTACAATTTTGATAATTTATGTCATTCAACCACATTTGATTGAGGATGATGTCGATGAAGGGGACATACATCCAGGTAAGATCATGGATTTGAGGTACAACATAGGTATATAAAAATATTGAAGCATGTGTTTATAAATAATATTGATAGTATAATATAATATATATATATATATATATATATATATATATATATATATATATATATATATATATATATATATAAATATCTATGTATTTACATTCATTTATAGGTGAAAATGTTTCTTCTACATTTTCTATTAGAGACAAGGTAGATCTTCTACAACATGGAGTGAAGGTGGGTGAGGGATACATATTCAATACATAGCTTTGGCATAATGTTCGTGGAAACATGGTAAATAAAGGACGCATAGTGGTTAAAATTGAGAAGTTGTTAAAACATGATGCTCCTCTACCACTTCTAATAGGATTTGAGCATACACTAGGGGGTGCATTAGAATCTTATGATATTTGGCCATAATTATATTTGGAACCTCACCGTCATGATCATGCCATAAATATTCCCCAAGATAGTGTTAGATTCATATGTAAAAAGGTCTCTCTTACACATGAATGCATGGTAACAATCATGTGCATTGCCAAAGGAATTCTAGTTAATGTCCGCGAGGATGACATTGTTGAAGGTGAAACACTAGGTTAACTGGAATTTGGTGTTTTTTTGGAAGAGATAGATGGAAATTGTGAAATATTAAGAATTGGGGATAAGTATATACATTTCTTGGTTACATGGCCAATTAATAAGTTGTTGGACAACAAAGGTGTGATATTAAGGGTTAAGAAAAATTTCAAGCAACCACCCAAGGAAATGGTGATATGAGATGTTATAGAGGACACAAATCCCTTAAAAAAATGGGACAGGTATCTTTTTAATGAAAAGGATAGAAACTCAATTGATATGCATGTAACAAGACCATATAAAAGGATTAAATGAGTTATGTCTACAAAAAATTTTGCAAAGTGTCAAACAAACATAAATGAAGAGAAAGAAATTCGACTTTTGGTAGTAGATGCTAGTTGTAGAAAAGATTGTCTTCAACATGTGGATAGGAAGGCCATTGTAGGTGCTAGAATGGGTATGAGACAAACAAATAAAAACGATATTAGGTAATTTGTATTGAATTCACTCATGTCAAACAAAGTCATGTCAAATATCCATGGGAATGACCTACCACCTATTGCTAGAAATGTGAAGGACATGAGATTTAATGAGGATATTATTTGCAAGAAAGGATGGTATAAGATACATAAGATTCCTAAAATATCATTCTATAAATACCAACATTATTTCAAACATGGATAGATCAAAGCTATTCATGGTAACACCAACACATGTAAATTATGAGCACACACCCTGATAGCCATAGAGATAATACACATAATTGTAATGGATAATTCATATTTTTCACCAAACCAAACATGTCAAGTTGAAGAACGTGGAACATATTCTCATTTCAGACTGGTTCCTTCGACTTACACAATTTTGTTTTTTGTTAAAAGAGATTAATGGGGCTCTTCAAAAGCTTAATTACCCATCAATATCACAATAAAAAATGAGCAATATTTTGAATACTAACTTTAGAGATGTGGCATTTTCAAATAACACCAACTTCAGTAAATGCATTGAATCTATTGTGTTGAAAGCAAAGATGAAGTCAACGACAACAAAAGACTTGGAATAAAAGGCACGAGGTAGGATGAACAAACATAACAAGACTATTGTGTGTGGAATATATTGCTACTATTCCCATAGAATTATGTCAGAGCGGTTTCCAAAGGAGTATTTGAGCATTATCCATGAAAAAATGGATAAAACAAAGACTTCAATCCCAAAGCTATGCGTCAAATCAAAATCTAGTGTAGGAACGCATTTAGGTTTTCCATTGACATGTATGCTAACACATGGGCATAAGACAATAGGTTTTTGTCAATTCTCCCTAACATTTTTACATATGGGATCCCAATTTACTATTACATCCCTCGCATATTTCTTAAGGGACCTTGAAGAATCACAAATTGATATGCATGATGATCTACTTTATGACAGTGAAATTTCAAGAAACCCACTTACAAATGCATTACTTGACACCTCTATTTACTCAAAATGTCAAGTTTATAAGGATGATTTTATATCTCATGGAAGATCAAAAAGTAAAAATGTTGATTTTAAACCTCTTCCTCTGCATTTGTTGTTACAGTTAGACAATACAGCAAGGGATAATAATAATTGTTATCTTTTCAGGTTTATATCACTTTTAACTGCACTTGGTGTCATCGTCACTATTGAGGTTGGGTTCTTTCCTGTGGGGAAAACCCATGAAGATATAGATGGAAACTATGAAAGAATGTCTTCCAACCTAAAAAGTAAAGATATATATTCTTTACATGAAATAATTGATCCATCTCACATAATTGAATAAAATCAAGTGTTTCCACCTACATTTATTGACAAGGTATATGAATTCAAAATTTTCCTTAATGGATACATCAAGGAGGGAAAGAATGCACTATTTGGACATATTAATGTCCAATACTTCCAATTTATTCTACTCAATGGTGTTCTAGTACGAAGGTACAAAGAATCCATTAGAGATATTGAGTGTTCAAAACCAATTGAGTTATGGAATATAGATGATGAAGGTCAACTATAATTCCCATAGGGAATCCATCTTTCTTAGCTTCCAAAAATAGTGATGCCTATTTAAAAGAAAAAAAGGAAGGGATAAAATCATACATAAAAATGTGCAAAGGCACTATCAAGAATGAGGATTCACCAATTGTTACATAGGAATGGAAAAATAAAGTGGTGTATTGGTAAAGGGTTCTTGATAGATTAGATGGAATCTATAATGATCATAGAATAATAGACTGAAGTGATTCATCTTCTGAGGATTTATGGCACAAGACAATGCACAATGTTGAGGTTGATCATAATGCACTCCATCTAATCACAAGTATTATGGATGTAGATTTTGATAATGCGATAGATGAACCAGTATATGCTGGACACAAATACAAAAAGCCAAAGCCAAATTTAAATCCAATGATTGATGTTGAGAAAGGAAATATGTTGCTAGTTAGGTCAAGAAATTAGGATGCAATAGAGATGTTTTGGACGGGAAAATCCATCTTAGGTATATTTAGGGATAATTAAAGTGAGAATATTCACGTAAATGTTGATTGGTGGAAGCCTATTTCAGGGAAATATAATGGAAAATTTTTAGAGCAATATTAGGTACCAAATCTTGATGACACAGAACTTGGTTCTATTCCAATTAATATCATAGTGTGGACATGGATGCCATAAAAAGAACATTGCAAGAATAACAAGGTAAATAAATATGGTGTATAAGTTGGCTTTTATCTACTTGAGCGAATATATTAAGATTAGGTTTGTATGATTCATGAATGTAATTTTATTTTTTGAAGGATCTATTAATATACATTCAAACACACTTTTCAATATTTTTTGTATATCAAATATTCTCTTCATATTATTTTTGGAGGATTTTTATATTATTTAGTATTCCAGTGTAATCATGTGGTGATACAAATTACATGACAATGCCATGAAATATTTAAGTTTTCAAAGTTTTGTTTGACCATCATGCCTTCTCACCATATCAAATATGCATAATCAAATTCAATAATGAACTTAAAAACAACATCTTCTAACTTCGTCTATTAAACAATAGTGGAGTAGCTAATTAGTATTCTATTTAATATAAATCATTAAAATGATTTTGATCATTGAACAACGAAACTAGACTTATAAAATATTTCCTCTTATAGAATTTGAAGTGGTGCCAACATTGTACTAGTATAATAAATTTGTACTTAGCATAGGAAAAGTAGTTAGTGTCAATTTGAAATGGTCAATAATAGTAAGAAATGCAATATTAATACATTGTTAAATAAATTTATAGGTAAGAATTTTTTTGCAAAATCTATTATTCGATGAGTCAAATTTAATACATAAATATAAATATTAATGGTAACAAAATTAATGTAAGGAATATAAGTTTTATATGAATGTCAATATGTTCTTTTCAATATAATATCCTTAAACACTCTAGGAATAAAAACTAAACATTTGTAATAAATCATTTAGTCAATTTTCTCTCTTTCCTCTTGTATTTGAAAATAACCAAATTGTACTACTTTGTTACTATTCTAATTAATGATTGAAGTTAACCATTAAAATGATTAGTAATTGAGCCAAGAGGCTCAGTCTAAAACCCAGTATGAGGATATGTGTAATTCTGTTTGTTCATCTGTCCCCTTTAAAGTAAATATAAAAAAATAAAAATGATGTTCTAAATAGAAAAATAATATGGATTATAATTAAAAAAATTGAATATGTTGTAAAGTAATTAGAAGTAAAAAATGTGTGAATCAAATGTTTAAATCTTATACTTTGCAAAAATATTTCAGCTATAGATTCAAATTAACTATTTGAAGATCTATGCTAACTAATTTATGTCGATATCAACTTCATTTATATCTATATATAGAAGAAAAAAATTAAGTTTTTATGGTTCAAATTTTTATTTGGTCTTATATATACTCTATTTAGCATTCAAAAATACAAGTTAAACAATGAAAAATAACACATTGTATTTTATACTCTAAAAATGTTTGCACATGAATAAATTTGATCCCTCTCAGCTCATGTTGGATCCTTATTTAATATGGGTCTATGTTGGTATCTATTGGACACATTACTATGATAATTTGTCATTAAATAAATTTATACTTAATATATAACTTGCATGTTAATCTATTATTCAATAAGTAATCCTCAGTAAACTTAGTTATTAACAAAAAAGTACAAATAATAAATAAAAATAAGTTATGCTACTACTCTCATTCAACATTTAATTTGATCGTAAAAAAATGGTGTAAAATTCCTACAATAGTATGTAATGATGATGGTGATAATGATGATTTTCATCCGCTAAGACCAAATATGGTATATAAGAAACCATAAATATATTGCTCAAATTTCTTTAGAATTTTATTATTATGCTAAAAAAACATTAAAATAAGTGTTTCAAGATCATCATAATTTTGTTTAGTTAAAACATCAAGAAGGTTGGCAGGGTCATAAATATTTTGAAATTTAAATCCAATATGAGTATAAATTGGATGATCTAAGAGGGTTTTTCATCTTCAACCATATTACTAATGGTGCAAAGGTAATAGAATTTTAAATTGTGCCAACTTTGTCTTAGTAATAATCGTAACTTAGCGCATAAATGATATTTACTATATCATATTATAATTAAATGGGCTAATAATAGTAACATACACAACATTCTTTCCATAAAATAACCTTAAAAAACTTAGATTTTAATAGATACCATAAAAATCTTAAAAGAGATAACTCTAAAATGGTGTAAAATTCCTACAATAGTATGTAATGATGATGGTGATAATGATGGTTTTCATCTGCTAAGACCAAATATGGTATATAAGAAACCATAAATATATTACTCAAATTTCTTTAGAATTTTATTATTATGCTCAAAAAACATTAAAATAAGTGTTTCAAGATCATCACAATTTTGTTTAGTTAAAACATCAAGAAGGTAGGCAGGGTCATAAATATTTTTAAATTTAAATCCAATATGAGTATAAATTGGATGATCTAAGAGGGTTTTTCATCTTCAACCATATTACTAATGTTGCAAAGGTGATAGAATTTTAAATTGTGCCAACTTTTTCTTAGTAATAATCATAACTTAGCACATATATGATATTTACTATATCATATTATAATTAAATGGTCTAATAATAGTAACATACACAACATTCTTTCCATAAAATGACCTTAACAAACTTATATTTTAATAGAAACCATAAAAATCTTAAAAGAGATAATCTAAGGAATCCAAGATTAAGATGTGACAGATTTTCTTTTGCAATTTTATATAAATTTGATTTATATAGTTTATCATGATAATTTTTTCACAAAAAAAATGTGAATATCTACATTAAAATTAGTGAACTAAGTGATTTTCTAATTCCCTATTTTGAAAAAACTTATTCTAGTTAAAGTTATAAATTCTAGATCCACTCACTACTTCCAAATTTAATGAAATATGTGTTTTAATAGTTTATAGTAAAGTTTTTGGTGTACATTAATGTTTCTTATTTAAAAAATAATAGTAATAGGCATTTAATCCAAAAAATGTGGAATCACAAATGCACATAGTATTCAGAAACCCCGAATGCCAAGAATCACTCATTTCTAGTGTGACACCGACCATCCTTATAATAATTTCCTATTACATTATGAATTAAAGTTTATGTTCCTAGTGGAATTAAATTTGTGTTTGCAAAAAAAATTCCCTTCACACCCTTGTTCTCCTACACATATGATGTCCTCTACACATCCTTCATTCCTCATAGATTCACAACTCTATGAAAATATTGTTCTGCACGATTAAATATATAAAACTTCTCAATGGAAATGAGCTTAAAATGAAATAATAAAAGGTAAACACACTAACAAGTCATGTCTTGATCTTAGTGCTAGCATAATAACCAAAGAAACACCCCTCTGCACTTACCAGTGATGTTATAACTTACGCAATTTCATTACTATTTGGTTTAATAATAGTGTGGTCCACGAGAGTTCTAGTTATGTTTCTTATTCTTAATATGAGAATTCCATCGATCTTAGTGTACTTCAATATGAATTATGTTAGAAAATTCTATCTAATTTTGAAAATATCAACACGAAAATGGTTATTGTGAAAGAGAAAAAAAATAATACAGAGAAAACATGACAAAGAGCAAGGGGTTTAAGCTAGAAACGATTGGAGCTTTAAGTCTCTTTGTGATTTCCTCCATTTTAATAGTCACCTGCAATAAGGAACTAATCAACAAGGTCGAATACTTCAAAGCTTATTTAGCTAATGATTTTGTAGTGTGTTGATTTAGCCAAGAAATTAGACGACGCGAAATTTATCTGAAAAACCACAACATTATGGATGAATTTTTTTCTCACACATAAATAGTAAAATTCAATTCACTTTGAAACCAAGGAAAAGTTTATATTCACCAGTGAGGTAAATGAGAAATATAGTTTATTTCTAGTTTACAAATGATTGTTTCTAATTCTATCTTTTACATGATGAATTAAAGTTTATGTTCCTAGCTAAATTAAAATGTTCTCTTGCATAACTAAATATGTAAAAATATTAAATATAAAAGAGTCAAATTAATTTCCTTCCTACGCAAAGAAGTTCCCTCTAAAACCATGTTCTTGTTCACATAGTACTCCGCACATATTTCATTGTGCATAGATTCATAGCTAAATATATTAAAGTTTAATGGAAAACAACTTAAAATATAAGAATAAGGTATAAACACACTAGCAATACCTATCTTTATGTCACTGTCACAATACTAACCAAAGGAACCCCCGCAACTTCTGCATCCTCTGTATTGATTCACAGCTCTATGTAACTACTCTCCCGCATAGTTAAATATGTAAAAGTTTTAAATGCAAAAGGGTTTAAAAATTAATTATGTATCTGCACCTGTTCTCCCACACATAGCCCATCTTCTACACATCCTTATGGATTCACAATTTTTTATATCTCTGCATAATAGAGACTAATTTGTAATATGTGAAAGAAGGAGAAACAACATGTGGTAGAAACAATGTCAGAGAATTTGTCTACAGTGGAGCTTTACATTTGCAATAGTATAACATTCCTTCTTTATATACATATTAACTAAGGATATAATAATATGCTTTAAGTATTAAGACATAATGTCCTTATATATCACGTTCAATGCACTTGACAAATGACTTAGTTATTTTTACTAAATGATGCAAATCGAAAGTTATTTGTCATGTAGGTTAAATAATTAATGTTTTACTACAATAAGGATAAAAATTTTAATTAATCAATTTGTACATTAAGAAAATTTGTATATATGTAATAAAAAATGTGAAATATTATTACATTACGAATTAATTTTTTTTTTTCACATTTAAATTTATTATGCATTGAGAGAATAAAGTTCCATCTGCACCCTTGTTCTCCTGCACATACTTTTTGCTTTCCACATCCTTCATTCCACATAGATTCATAGCTCTATGCAACTACTCTCCCCCACAATTAGATTTGTATAAGTTTTAAATGGAAAATAGTTTAAAATTAATTTTTTTCCTATGAAATAAAGTTCCTTCTACACCCACGTTCTCCTACACATGCGTCGTCCTTCACACAGTAAAAGCTTCACATAAGGAATCTATGCACAAGGAAACATAATAATATTAATTCAATATATATTCATAGTTAAATTAATTACACATCGATGGAGAAAAGTTCCCTCTACACCATCGTTATCTCACACATACCCCATCCTCTGCACATCCTTCAGACAGGGAATGTTTTCAATGTGTGTAATATGAAAGAGGAATTAGAAATTTTATTGCAAAAAAAAGTAAATTGAAACAACCCTACCTTAATCAATCTGTATATTAAGAAAATTTGTACATATGTAATAGGAAAATGGGAAATATTATTACATTATGAATTAAAGTTTTCATAGTTAAATTAATTACATGTCCACGGAATAAAGTTCCCTTTGCACCCTCATTCACTCACACATACCCCATCCTCTGCACATCCTTCATTATGCATAGATTCATATCTCTATGCAACTACTCTCTCACATAACTAAATCTATTTTTTTTTAAATGGAAAATAGTTTGAAATTAATTTTGTCCATATAAAATAAAGTTCCCTCTACACCCCCATTCTCCCGCACATAACCCATCCTCCACACATTAAAATCTCCACATAAGGAAAGCTTCACTCAAGAAAGCTCCAGAAAATGAAACATAATAATATTAATTCGATATGTGTTCATAGTTAAATTAATTACGCGTCAAGGGAATAAAGTTCCCTCTGCACCCCCCTTCTCCTGCACATACCCATTCTTCCAAAAATACTTAATTTCACATAGATTCATAAGTCTCTTCAACTACTCTTTTGCATAACTAAATTTGTAAATGTTTTAAATTGAAAGGAGTTTAAAATTAATTTCGTCTCTATGGAATAAAGTTTTCTCTGCACCCTCGTTCTCCTGCAAATACTCTGTCCTCCGCATAGTAAAAACTTTACAAAAAGAAACATATATAATAATATTAATTGGAGACTTTTTCATTCCCCCACCCTCACCTATGAAAAGGACTTGCAACTGCATCAGTTATGAAATTACTAGTGTTGGCCTGTGATCGAACATAACATGGAGAAGTGGTCCCTATAAGGAAATCACAGGGCAGAAGAAGAGAAGCAATTACCATTAGCAAAGACAAGGTCGACAAAACACAGTAAGGGAGCATTGAGGATCGTTGGATCTAAGTGACGATCAACGACACAGATTCAAATCGCAATAGCAGATCACAAATATTTTAGGATGGGTGAAAAGGAAAACGTTAAAATGAGCGAAATGCGATTTGCGATGAGGTGGGACCCGTTCACCTGTGGCATGCATATAAGCCTTACTTGTGGCCCGCACTTCGCAGCTTGCAGGTTTTTAGCCTTACATCTTAAGACTTACACCAAACCTTGTTTTTCTACTGATGCGATGAAGCGGGACCCGCCATACGTTACCAAATAATCAAAACTACATGCAAAATCTTATTTCTACCTTAAAATTTACCATTTTTTGTCATTCTAATTTATCTTTATACTTTTCCTTTTTCACCGCTATATCATTGTTTCATCTCCATTTTTCCCCATTCCCCGATTGCGATTAAAGTGGGTCCATTCTCCCTGACTCGTCACCCTTCCCCCACCGTCGATTTCATTTTGCAAAATTACATGTTATTCCATTCTGCCAAACGTTAAAACCTGTGATCGCCGATGTGCGATATTACATTGCACAGTTTCTAACTTACAATTTGAAATGCCTGCAACCTATTTTTTTAAACTTGCGATGCGGTTGGATCCCACTTTCCCTCCACGTCACTTACCTTCTCCCCCACACTTCGCACTTTGCTTCTTTTAGCATTTACCACTTCCGCTTACAGCTAAACCTTAAGTTTTGTGATATATGAAATGTTGTCCAGTCACACGATCTACCACGTCACTTCTGCCCATTTCATATCGCTCCCAGGGATCTTAGCCCTTACCCTCCGCTATGAACTGATAAAACCTTTTGACTACGATTTGCAATGGGAGTAGGGCCCCAAATTCCTTGCCACATCATCTAAAGCCACCCCTCGGTCTCTGACCTACCTTCTTTGGGTTTAAATAATTTCCACCATGCATTAATACTATCGGCCCCACCATTACTCCCTCCATTCCCATTTTTTTTCACACATCCCATCACCGCTAAGCCCTCTGTATCTCTCTATCACCTCTGTTTCACCCCAATGCATCTGATGGTCCTTAATGCATTTCGGACCTCCTCGCAGCTTTCGAACTTTAACCATGGGGAGGGAGGGTCTGAAATGAGTGGTATCCATTCTCGCCCACTCCTCCATGTATCTTCCTCTCATCATCTTGCACCCCCTCCCCCCCTCTCCGATATTGCTTACCACTTGAGACCCCCTCTGAAATCAGGTTCTTGTTTTCGTAATTCAAAAAAACACTGCATGGGATTTTGGGTGGAACATGCAGTTGTAGTTCATTCGATTTTCTCAGGAGATCTCTGCAGAAGAGCCAGGTGAGCGCAGTACGGCTTCCCCTTCACAATGGATTAAGTGGAAATCATAATATTGAGGGAGTGGAAACCTCCAAGTAGCAGGTGGAATAGTATGATGACAACCATGCTTGCCCACCAACAACTTCTCCTCGCCATACTGTTTTGAATACTCCCATTATTGGCCTCCATGGGCAACCATGTCCTCTCTATTTCCTATTTAATTTTGACGATTTTTCTAGTGAAATTTCAAATGTCAGCAATTCCCGTTTTAATTCTCTCAGTATAGAAGTAATTTCTCGATTTACGCTCTACAAGTTAGGTAGGATATTTTGATTTCATAGGTATGGGATGATCATAAATGATTAGGATGGTAGACCCTCAGGAATAAATATATATGTAGTGAGTTCCAAGATTAAAGAAGGGTTTTGTAATTTGGAATAATTTTGCTATAGATTTGTATGATTGTGCTCCCTTTGCTCTGAGATACATATTTTGGAGAGTTATTTGAACTTAATATAATACATCGTTGTTATTTGGATTCCAAATGGAGCAATGAGTAGTATGTATATATTTTTTTATGTTATCAGTAATTTCCTTTTTATGTATAATCTCATTTCATGCTCTGTTGCTTTGATGGTTTGTGTAATGTAGCTGCTGGTAGTCTGAAATTTTATTCATAAATCTGTGTCTGTATGATGCCCAGGTGTTAATGCTCATGTATTAAGCTTGTTGCATGCCCTTAATTCACACTCCACGAACCTCTTTTATTGTACATATCTCATTCATATCTGTTTCTTCTCAGTTCACGGGGGACAAATTCTTGAATCTCTTAAGCCTATCTCTTGTGGGTTCCTTCTCCATTCTTCCTCAACGCCTCTGCACATTTTAAAACTTCTGCTCATTTTTTTATACTTGGCCCATTTAAAATCCATCAAGCCTCATAGCCTCCTGAGCCCTCTCACAGTATAGGGAATTCACATCAATCGACTCCAAGGTCTTCTCCATCCATGAACCACCAAAACCATTTTTCTCTTATTCCATATTTTGTGAGAGGTATTTATCCAGTTGTCCACATTTAACCTCTGATTTTAAGATGTCCTAGGCATTGGTCATTTGAAACTCAAGGTTGTCACTAGGAGCAACAACAAATATGAAGAAAAATAACATAATAGTGTCAGTGTTAGTGCAAGTGTTTGTGTGAGAGTACTCACCAACAGAATGGCCACTCAGAAAACTAGTTTCTATTTTATTTTATTTTAAAATGAATTGTCAGGCATTAAAAAATACCAAAAATTAAGCACCATCCACTAGGGAGCTATGTCCCATTATATGTCTCTCATCCAATAAAAAATTGGAAATAATATTTGTAGAAAATTAGAAAATTATTTTTGAATTTATGGGAAAATAGACATATTAAGAATTTTCCCTAAACTTTGGTTAAAAGTGCAAAAAAAACAGCAAACTGATGTAGAGTCAATGCATTTTAACAGTGAGGAAAATTCTATAGTCCCTAGCGAGACATGGAATAATAAAGTGTAGTGTAGGATATCAAGGTTAAAGTAGGCCAAGAATATATTAAGTATGCACGAAATATCTAAAAAAAATTCTATATATGATTATAAAAGGTAACACTTATCTCACATTCAAAAATAAAGTTTCTAATATATTAACAGATTAGATTTGTATTAAATACACTAATTCCTAAATAAAGTGGAATGACCATTCATATTGACCAACCGTTTTAATAATTCAAAAAAACCAGAAATATTGAGAGAGTAAAACAAACAAACAAAGAAAAAGTAAAATAAATTCGATTTAAAAAGAGGGAAAAATAAATGATAGTACTCTTATATGGGGAATGAAAAGGGTAGGTGCATGCGAGTTTAAAAGAAGTTATAAAGTTGAACAATCCAACCAATAGAGTTATAGAATACTTGAATCTATAAAATAATTTAAACTCCTACCTTAGGGATGACCAAGGATTTTTATGACCTTCAAGGATCACCAAGGAGTTTTGATTTAAATTTTCCTAAGGATTTTTTATGACCTTCAAGGATGACCAAGGACTTTAGATTTACAAATTTATGTCTTTGTAGGAGGAAAATCATAGTGGAGTATAGTTAAAAAAAATATATCATTTTTGGGGTAACCAAGCTAGTTTGTGATGAGGAATTTTGGTTTACAATTTCTTGTTTATAGTTAATATTTACATGTTTGTATATATTTGTAGGAGGAAAATATATTAAGCAGCCTAGTTCTATCTAAGTCCCGGTTTATCATGTGCCGAGACAGATCAAATGCCTCGAGGTGCAAACCTTGTTTTTGGAGTGTAGAATTTGAGAAAGGTTTTCACCTTGAGGGATTTGATCCCTCTCAGTGCATGTTAGATCCAGAGTTAGATCAATCTATTCTAGTTCCAATTGAGGGAAGTGATGTCACATTTTTAGATTATCATTATTACATATATGTTTGAAATAAACATCAAACTTTGAAAATTATATTACGTTTTCTTTGCTTGATACGACCATATTATTTTCTTCTTTAATTTAATCTATGTTTCTTTCATTTAATGGTTTTTAAGTCTATGTTTGGATTATTTGAGTGGTTTGTGTGCTTATTTGTTTGGATTTCAATGGTAATGTTAGTGAGTGTGACACTTGTTTTGTTATTTTTCTATATGTGTATGTAATGAAGAAGGGATACAATCTTGTCAATAGTTTGCAAGACAATTGATATTTAACATCTATTTCATTTAATTTTATGTATCAAAACTTTTGAAAAGTAATTAATTCTTAATAGTTTCCCTCTAGGTATTACTAAATATTTCTTGAAGATTAGTTTTACTAATTTACTTCATTAATATTACTCTTGAAATTCTAGGTATCACAACTTTTGATAGCTAATTAATTCTTAATAGTGTCCCTATAACTCCATAGTGTCATAGCTTTTGAGATATCAATAGTGACACTATTAGTTTTGTCATCATTTCATATTGATTATATGAAAAGGGAAGTTGAAATCATAAACCATTCAAATATTCGAGCTATTGTAGTAAACATCATATGTTGTCTCTTTCTCTCCAATATTAATAGGTTGAATTACTATAACACAAAAATCAATGCACATTGTCAATAATATTTTTGTTCACACACTAAAATCAATGCATCTAATGCAAGCAATCAAATGGGATTAAAAAACAACATCTACACTTAAATCAAAGAATCTAATGAAAGCAATCAAATAGTATTATAAATCATAATCTACACTAAAATAAATGCATCTAGTGCAAGCAATCAAATATAATTAGAAATCAACATCTACATTGAAATCAATGCATCTAGTGCAAATAATCAAATATAATTATAAAAAATATACACTAAGATAAATGCATCCAGTGCAAGTAATCAAATAGGATTATAAATCAACATCTATACTAAAATAAATGCTTCTCGTGTAAGAAATTGAATATAATTAGAAATTAGCATCTACACTTAAACCAATGCATCTAGTGAAAGAAATAAAATAGGATTAGAAATCACCATCTACACTAAAATTAATGCATCTAGAGCTAACAATAAAATAAGATTAGAAATCACCTACAATGAAATCAATGCATGTAGTACAAGAAATATTCCACCCTCTCCCCCCCCCCCCATCTATATTTATATCTCCTTCCATCTCTCCTCATTTGTTTCTCTATCTCACCTCCACTAGACACACACACTCTCTCTCTTCGTATCTATCTACCTTTATGTCCCTCCCTCCCTCTCTCTATCTCTCTCTTATTCCCTCTCTTCACCTTACATATATATATATATATATATATATATATATATATATATATATATATATATATATGTATATATATATATATATATATATATATATATATATATATGCGTCTATCTCTCTCTTATGTATCTCTCTATATCACCCCCAAAATATACATACTCTTTCTCCTATCTATCTATCTCTCCCTCCCCCCCTCCTTCTCTCTCTCTCTCTTATCTCATTCTCTCACCTATTCTATCTCTCTTCCCTCTTTCTCTCCTCTCTCCCTCTCTCTCCATCTTCCTTATCACTACCTCTCTCTCTTTCCACCTTTCTCTCTTCATGTCTTTCTTCTTACCTCCCTCTCTCTCCACCTCCAAATCCATATCTCTCTCTCCCTCCCACTATCCTTCTCTCTCTCTCTCTCTCTCTCTCTCTCTCTCTCTCTCTTAATTAATTAATTGATTAAGTATTTGTATTCAAGTCTTTTCACATGCAACCTCTACACAATTATTTCATTATTGCTTGTATTTGTATTCAAGTCTTTTCACATGCAACCTCTACATAATTATTTCATTATTGCTTCTTTTGCACATCCACCTTGGCCCAATTCTTCGCACCTTGTTTAAGTGCACATTTCACTTATGTTTTTGTTTGCTTCATTCTTCATTTTGCCTTCTAACCTGTTTGTGTTTGTGTTTGCTTCATTCTTCATTTTTCTTTCCAACCAATCTCTATTTATGTTTGTGTTTGTTTTATTTTTCATTCTATTTTTTAACTAATTTAATTTAAATATATATTTTTTTTGGGAAGTGTGAATATTTTTATTTAATAATAATATTTGTGTTTTGTTTTTTTTTAAATGTGAACATTTTTGTTTAATAATAATATTTATGTTTTAATTGATTAAAATGTGAACAATTTTGTTTAATAATAATATTTGTGTATTTTTGTTTTAGTTCATGTGGTTTTCGTTAAACGGTGATGAGGCGGGTTGTTATAACACTCATCACAGGTTCAATTCCCTTCACTGTTGGAAATAACCCTAATTTCAATCTGAACCAACAAGACAAAAAGATCAATTTTGATTTGAAGTTAAAGGACGGCAGCAACAACAATTCTTTTTTAACTTTTTGCACTCAACCAATGCATTCTATTTCCGTTTTAAACAACTTACAAACAGCGGGACCACCGCAACTTTCCTGATTTGCAAAATCATGGTCTGAACCATGAAACCCCCGCCATAACTTCTATGCACCTACCGCAATTATTAACACACCATATCGTTTAAATTCAAACCATTCCACATCACGTGGACCCTGCCACTGCCACGTTAAACCTCCCACGACCAATCAAATGCTATCGCACGCCTCCATGCTCACGTCACCATTCCCTTCGAAATCGCGCGATAGTGTGACCCCCTCATGCCAACTCACCACTCCCGGCAGCCAATAACGCTTCGTAGCACCGTTTAATTGCCCAATCAGCTGACGCGTCGTTTGATGCGATAAACCATCGCAATTTTCTTCGTGTCTATTTTTCGCACCATCCTTTGCTAACATCAAGGGACATGACTCCCGATGCGATAAGCCTATCGCATCATATTTGTAATGTTTTTTGTTATATGGCTTGAAATACCGCCGCAACATAATATTTTTATATATAGTTTTCAAATTTAGGTTCATGTTTAATATTGTGGCTACAGTTTGTATTGTAAACATATATATATATATATATATATATATATATATATATATATATATATATGTT
Source organism: Pinus albicaulis (assembly GCA_034641835.2). Classification (NCBI taxonomy): domain Eukaryota; kingdom Viridiplantae; phylum Streptophyta; class Pinopsida; order Pinales; family Pinaceae; genus Pinus; species Pinus albicaulis. The sequence continues at coordinate 1,282,698,983 of CM076578.1, forward strand.
TACAATACAAAGAATAAAAAGTGAGAGAGTGTAGTGTGTGTGAGAGTAGTGTAATAGTTGAGCAGTAGACCAGAGGAAAAGAGAAACCAGAACAACGGTTCTGAAGATTGTAAAAGCTGAAAGTAAATGAATGAAAGACATTTTTTTTTGCTCTCCATGGTGAATGCTTTTTATATGCTCCATCTGCAATTTTATTAACGAAATCTTTGTGTTGAAAGAGGAAAGAAATTCCTCTGTATTGTGTTAAGGATTTATCAGAAAATCTGATGTGGTATCAGAGCTAGTCCAGGCTCTCAATAATTGCTGAAGAAGCTGAAGGAAGAAGAAGAATGTTGAAGCATTTCTCCAGCAGAGTGAAGGTTTTTAGCAAGTCAGGTATTTGCACAGTAGTATTTACTGTTTGTTTAAAACAAACAGTAGAGTTACTATGTATTTAAATACAGTCCAAAGAGATGTAAAAAGGAGTGTTAAGAGTCATATTTTTACCTCTCCAGTAGTTAGAAAGTCTTATTTAAGTTACACAGTCAAGCTTTATAGTACTGCACAGTAAGAATAACATGAACTAGCACAATCATGAGTATGGGAAATACTCAGCTCCCAAAGTTCAATGGGAAGAACTATAACTATTGGGCAATCACAACAAGAGCCCCGTTTGCATCTCAAGACTTATGGGAACTGGTTGATGATGGATTTGAAGAACCAGCCGATGCAAATGAGTATAATGCCTTAACACAAGCATAAAATGATTCGTTGAACAGTCTTAAGAAGAAGGACTCAAAAGATCTCTTCTATCTCTATCAAGCTGTACATGAAAGTATATTTCCAATAATTGCAGCAACAAAGAAGTTTAAGGAGGCATAAGATACCCTCCAAACAGCCTATCAAGGTATGGAGAAAGTAAAGACAACAAAGCTTCAATTAATGAGAAGAGAGTTTGAAGTTATTTTCATGAAAGAGTGTGATAGCTTAGAATCAGGATTTACACAATTGACTGGGTTGGTTACCCAAATGAGATCTCATGGAGAGACAGTTGAAGAGAGGAAAATAGTGGAGAAAATATTGAGAAGTTTAGCCTTAAAATTCAATGCGATAGTCACTACTATTGAAGAGACAAAGGATCTATCAGGATTTACAGTTGATGAGCTTCATGCATCTTTGATGACACATGAAGAAAGGCTAAAAAAACATCAAACTCATCTTTAGAGCATGCCTTCAAGACCCAAATTTCCTTTAGAAGAGGAAGAGGTCAAAGAAGATCAAACTACTGAGGAAGAGGTAGAGGGAGAAGCTAGAACAGAGGAGGAAGAAACAACCCTGTAAGTACATGTGGAAGGGGCAGCAACCAAAATCAGAACCAAAGCCAAGGTAGCAGCCAACAAGGCCGACAAAATCAAGCACCTGGACAAAGGTATGATAAATCCCAAGTCTAATGTCATTAGTGTAAGGAGTATGGACACTATGCTAATGAATGTAGAAAGAAACAGAGTGACATGGGTAATAGACCCCGTGCTAACTTTACTACAGAAACTCAGAGTCAAGAAAATTTGTTTTTAGCATGTAATATGGTTGAAGAGAAGAATGAAGATATAGGGTTTCTAGATTCAGGATGTAGCAACCATATGACTGGAAACATCTCTATGTTTTCCATGTTGGATGAAAATGTGAAGTCTCAAGTAACATTGGGAATAGATAACAAAGTCTCTGTCATGGGGAAAGGCAGAGTAAGTGTTTTGACAAGGAAAGGAGAAAAGAAATCTATATTCGATGTATACCATGTACCAGGTATGAAGTGTAACCTTTTAAGCATTGGACATCTCATTCAAAAGGGCTACAATGTGTTCTTTGAAGATGATGTATGTACCATCATGGATATACCACCAAGCAAGCAATGTATTACACAGGTGAAGATGATAAGAAACAAAATGTTTCCTTTCAAGATGAGAGTAGATTTGAAGAAAGGAGTTGCAATGGCAGTTGTAACTCAAGAGATATTCCAAAAGGAAGCAAAGGATGAAAATTGGTTATGGCATTTGAGATTTGGGCATCTCAACTTTGGAGGCTAAATTTGTTGCATAGAAAAGGTATGGTAAAGGGATTACCATTGATTGAGAAACCAGACATCCTTTGTGAAGGCTGCATCTTGGGCAAACAACACGGAGAAAGCTTTCCATCAAGAAAGAGCATAAGGGCAAAAGCACCATTAGAAATGGTCCATTCAGATTTGTGTGGACCAATGCAAACACCTTCTTTAGGAGGCAACCACTATATGTTAACTTTTATTGATGATTACACAAGAAAAACATGAGTGTATTTCTTGAAGATGAAGAGTGAAGTATTTGAAAAGTTCTTCCACTTTAAAGGTCTTGTTGAGAATCAAAGTGGGCAACATATAAAAGTTTTGAGAACTGATAGAGGAGGATAATATTTCCAAATATTTTCTGTGTTTTTCAGATAAAATGGAATTCATAAGAAATTTACATCAAGGTATACACCACAACAAAAGAGTGTTCCTGAAAGGAAAAATAGAACCATCATAGATATGGTTAGAAGCATGTTGAAGGCAAAACATTTTCCAAATGAATATTGGGCTGACACTATACATTATGCAGCTTATGTTTTGAATAGATGCCCAACAAAGAGTGTGATGAATAGATTTCCAGAAAAAGCATCGAGTGGCATAAAACAATTTGTCACCCACATGAGAGTATTTGGATGTGTGGCTTATGCACATATTATGGATCAACTTAGGAAGAAGTTGGACAGTAAGGGGTAGAAGTGCATATTTTTTGGATACATTAATGAATAAAAAACATACAAATTGTATAAACCATCCACCAAGAAATTCATAGTAAGTAGATATGTATAATTCATTGAAAAAGAAGATTGAGATGGAAGCATTGGGAAAAAAATAAATGTAAAAACTTATTTTTCTCAAGAAGATGATGAGGAAGAAATGGAAGGGAGAAATCCCTCATTAGAAGCACCACCTCCACCAACATGAGCACAGTAAAGAACACCACATGCATGCATGAGAACACCACTTAAAAGTGATGAGAGTGCTTCTCCAAGCACAACACAAGGAGCAGATTTGAGTGCTTCTACAAGCACAAGTTTAGGAAGTGAAGGAAGGACAAGATTTAGAAGCTTGAATGAAATCTATGAGAAAGAGGCAACCAATGAATGTATGAACTCTTTATTTGCATTGTATTATCATATAGATGATCCTATTCATTTTGAAGAAGCAATAAAAGAAAATAAATGGATAGATGCTATGGATGAAGAGATGAATGCAATAGAGAAGAACAATACATGGGAATTAGTTGATCTCCCAAAAAGTAAAGAAGTGATTGGAGTAAAATGGGTCTATAAAACCAAAAGAAATGTTGAAGGAAAGATTGAAAGGCACAAGGCCAAAATTGTTGTCAAAGGCTACAAGTAGTAACAAGGAAGAGATTATGAATAAAATTTGCACTAGTTGCAAGAATGGAAAGAGTAAGAGCAGTGTTGTCTATTGTAGCACAACATAAGCGGAAAATTTACCAAATGGATGTGAAATTAACATTTCTAAATGGAGCATTGATGGAAGAGGTTTATGTTGAACAACCTCTGGGCTATGAGAAATAAGTCCAAGAGCACAAAGTATGAAAATTGAAGAAAGCTCTATATGGGCTGAAACAAGCACCAAGAGCATGGTATAGTAGAATAGATGCTTATCTATTGGAAAATGGGTTTGATAAATGTGAAGGAGAACCCACATTATACATCAAAGAAAATGATGATAAGATGCTCATTGTTGTTTTATATGTTGATGATGTGATATTCACAGGTAATGATGCTTACCTCATTGAAAATTTTAAAACAATCATGAAAGAATAATTTTGGATGACTGATATGGGGTTGCTGAGATACTTCTTAGGAATAGAAGTACAAAAAAAATGAAAATAAAATTTTTATTTCTCAAGAAAAATATGTGAAAGAAGTTTTGGAAAGATTTAACATGCAGGATTGCAAGGCATCAATAATGCCTACACTGATGGGATTGAAATTGAGCAACGAAGACAAAAGCAAGGATGTAGATCCAAGTGTGTATAAGAGCATAGTTGGCAGCCTTATGTATTTGACTGCAACTAAGCCTGATATTATGCATGTTGTAATTTTAATTTCCAGATTCATGGAAAAGCCAAAGGAGACACATTGGCAAATAGCAAAAATAATTCTAAGGTATGTGAAAGGAACGAAGGGGTATGGTATTTTATAAACCTCTTCTGAAAATTTTGAGTTAATTGGTTATACTAACAGTGATTGGGCTGGAAGTATAGATGACAGGAAAAGTACCTTTAGATATGTTCTTCATTCTAAGAAACAACCAATTGTGGCTTTATCAATAGCAGAGGCAGAGTATGTGGCAACTACAACAGTAACATGTCAAGCAGTATGGATGAGAAGAATGTTAAAATATTTGTGCCATGAACAAGTAAAAGGTAGAAAAATTTATTGTGATAATAGATTAGAAATAGCATTATCAAAGGACTCAGTGTTTCATAAAAGAAAAAACACAGTGATGCAAAGTATCATTATATCAGAGAATTGGTAAACAATGGAGAAGTTGTTCTGAAGAATTTCAGAATAGAATAACAGTTTGCAGATATTTTGACAAAACCATTGAGACAAAAAAGTTTTAATTATATCAAAAAATGTCTGGGAATGCATGATAGTAGCAGGTGTGTTTAAGGGGGAGCATTGGAAATTACCGCAACTGCAATCTGAACCAATAGGACAAAAACATCGATTTTGATTTGAAGTTAAAGGACGACAAAAACAACACTTTTTTTAAGTTTTTTCACTCAACCTATGCATTAAATTTCTGTTTTAAACCACCTGCAAACAGCCGGACCATCGCAACTTTCCAAATTTTCAAAATCGTGCTCTGAACCACGAAACCCCTGCCATAACTTCTATGCACCTACCACAGTTATTAACGCGCCATATTTTTTAAATTCAAACCATTCCACCTCACGTGGACCCCGCCACAGTCACGTTAAACTTCTCGTGACCAATCAAATGATATTGCATGCCTCGATGTTCACGTCACTACTCCCTTCGCAATCGCGCGATAGCGCGACCCCACTGTGCCAACTCACCACTCTCGACAGCCAATAGTTCTTCGTCGCACGATTTAATTGCCTAGTTAGCCGGTGCATCGTTTGATGCGATAAACCATCGTAATTTTCTTTGCGTTTATTTTTCACACCATCCGGTGCTGACGTCAAGGGAGACGACTCCCATGCGATAAACCTATTGCATCATATTTATAATGTTTTTTATTATATGGCTTGAAATACCACCACGACATAATATTTTTATATATAATTTTTAAATTTAGGTTAATGTTTAATATTATGGCTACGATCAGTATTGTAAACACACACACACACACACACACATATATATGTTTACAATACAACGAATAAAAAGTGAGAAAGTGCAATATGTGTGAGAGTAGTGCAATAGTTGAGAAATTGGAGTAGAGTAACAGAGAAACCAGAACAACAGTTTTGAAGATTGTAAAAGCTGAAAGTAAATGAATGGAAGACATGTCTTTTTTTGCTCTCCACGGTGAATGTTTCTTTTATGCTCCATCTGTAATTTTATTAACGAAATATCTATGTTGAAAGAGGAAAGAAAATCCTCTGTATTGTGTTAAAGATTTATGAGAAAATCCCACATTCCCCAATCACGGTGATGTATGTAAACATGTTGATGAAGATGGAGTAAAAAAAAAAAAAAAAAAAATGAAAGATACTACCATATTTACAAAAAAATTAATATTTGTATTTTAGTTTTGGAAAATTTATTTAATAATATTTTTGTTTTCATTTTGAAGAAATGTGAACATTAAGCATTAAAACCAAACTCATCCATCACATCTCAAAAAGAAATGTAGCGCAAGCGAAGTCTAATGGTAAGGAGCAGCATCATCATTATTTTGGAGTGCGTTGCGGTGGAGACAGTGGCTATGCTGGAAATTGCAATCCACGACTGATAAAAAGATCAAGGAATGAACCTGAACTGAAAGGGAAGTTGTTGATATTTGTGGCCTTATCGATCGCTTTTGTTGTAGCGTAAATATTGAAGTAACATTTGGCCCTAACTAATGACGTGAAGTGGAGCTTCACCTGTATACCCAAACACTAGGCTACAAAATTCATGATATTGAGGCTAAGTACTATGTTGATGGCCGGGATGCCTATGATATGCGCAAGAAACTCGGACTGAAGTCTAATGGTAAGTAGAAACAACAGTATCATTATCAACATTTTGGAGTGTGATGTGCATGAGAGAGTGGCCACGGGAAATTTCAATCCGCAACTAATAAAAAGAGCACAGAATGAACCCTTTTTTGATATTTGCGCCCTTCACCACAACTTTTGTTTCAACTTAACTATCGAAGTAACATTTGACCGTAACTAATGACGTGACATTTAGTCGCTTTGAGTGTTATTTAGTCATTCTGCAGACACTAAAGTTTCTAGATACATTTTAATTAATATTGATAATCGAAATATAATTTACTAATTTGACATGTAGTTTGAATTTTTACACTGTTCATAAAATATTAATGTAAACGTAAATCGTATATTTATAAAAAGAAATATGAGATAGCTTAAGAAGCCTGTCATACCATTTTCAGATTACACTTTGTACTAACTTAATTAATAATTTAAGCATTCATGAATTAGCATCTAATATGGAAATGTTTCGATTTCTAATTTAACAAGTAGGTTGAATTTTTGTTGTTATATTGTTGTTATAGTTAATACAATGTTCATAAAATATTAATGTCAAAAGTAACCAGTACTATATTTATAAAATGAAATATGAGAGAGTTTAGAATGCCTTTCATTATGTTTTTTTATTCATTGTGCGGAGCTTTCCCACAATGAACCTAGCTCTACATAATAAAAGAAAAATTAACACACAATGAACTATGTCTTGCACAATAATTTTACACGATACTACAAAATAAAAAGAAGAGCAAGAAGACATACTTTTGTTGGAGAAATCCAAGAAGATACTAATGAAAAAAGCAGGGAAGTTATCATATGCAAAGTATGAAAAGATATTCCATGAAATCGCCTCATAACCTTCGCATAGTCTTCATTAGCAGAGAATCCAAATCATTATTTATGCCATAATATCTTGATTTTGATTTAGTGTTCTAAGGTATTTGGTTTCTTCGTTCGTCCAAATGACGTTTTTGTGTTTCCCTTTTTGTATTTATGATACTTTTAGGCTTTGATGAGGTTTAATTGGTTAATTAATGCATTGCATGTGAAAGCTATAATTGCAATGCACATAAGAGTCATTTAGCCTCACATTAGAACCACTATTTGTAAAGGATTTGAGAAATTTTCACTTTTCAAATAGTGGTGCAAAAGTGGTGATAATGTGGAGATACGCAAAGGTCATTTAGCCTCACATTAGAACTGCTATTTGTAAAGGATTTGAGAAATCTTCACTTTTCAAATAGTGGTGAAAAAGTGGTGATAATGTGGAGATAAGCAAGTGGTGCTACGTCTTCTGGTGTAAAAGTGGAGTCAGTAAAAAATGTTAAATTTAGTGTTAAATGCATATGTGGCATTCCATGGTGTTTGATGAAAACCACCAAAACCCAATCTCGGGTGGATCAGGATATTGTGATAAAAAGCACCAAAACCAATTGTACAAAAATTACAAATTTATCATAAAAATATCAAAATTATTATAATAATAATAAATTTTATATGGATAAATTTTATATGGTGCAAAACACCATAAAATAAAATAAAAAATGTGAAAAAAACACATTTATTATTATTATTATAAGAAAATTGTATATGGTGCAAAGCACCTTAAAATATGAAATGGTGCAAAAAAAATAACCTCCTTTATCTAGAAAGGTTATATATTGCCAAGCTTTAAAGGTAGACTAAGAAGTTGTATTTGATCATTTACAAGCTACCTGTCCCTGAGTTTTGATCATGGGAAGAGGTTGATTTTAGTACCAAAGAGAAATTTTTGACCATTTTATTATTACCATAAATATATTTAATTTATATCAAATTTATCAACACAATTGAAGTATCCCTAGTTTCATCCAAAAATTTTATTTCATTGTGTACAATAAGACTAGTATTTTTTTTTTGTGCTTGGCTACATTATGGCAAGTATCAATTACAAGTAATGGAACAGTCTCTCCATTCAAACATTAATATGATTCCAAGTTGATAGGAATTGTTGGATATGTGTTATATTATTTCCATGATTAGTCCCACACATTGTACGTTGCACCAGGCGCAGCAGGGGGGGTCACAGGGGCGGCGGTAGCCCCCCTTGTCGGGGTTCAAGGAAGCACCCCCAGAAAAAAAAAATCGGTGGGCAGACCCACCCATGGTTTTGTTCATGGGTTTGCACATGGTTTTGGGGGACGATGGTTTTCGGCCCCTGGTATTTTGTAGATCCGGTCAAGGGAACTACAGTTATGTTCTAATCCAGGGTTAATGGATTGGGGTTTATGTATGCTTCGAAATGTATATATATGTGTTGTAACACTGAAAGGAATATAATGAAAAATCAAGCTGGTCGTCCCAATTTGGAATCCAGGGGAAAATATCTGTATATATCTGTTTTATGTGTTATGCTCTCGCTATTTTTTATTTTATGTTTTTAAGATTCGTTTGTAGATCATTTCTGTACAGGGTTAAAACCTACATTTGGTATCAGAGTTTTTTCGGCTTCAAGGGGTCTCCTTTGCTATTGAGGGGTTTTTTTCTCGAGCCTGAGGTAGACCCTGTTCAATGGGAGACTTACGGGATTGATTCTTGCGGTGAAAAAAGATGGTGACAAGTGGAAAGATAAAGATTGAGAAATTTAATGGTCAAAGTTTTGAGTTGTGGAAGCTCAAGATTGAGGACCTGTTGGTGGATAAAGATTAATGGATCACGGTAGATCTAGGTACTAAACCAACGACAATGTCAGATGAAGATTGGAAGAAGTAGAATCAGAAGGCAAAGAGCACAATACAGTTGTGTGTCTTAGATTCGGTATTGTTGAATGTATCTGGGGAAGCTACGATGAAGATTTTGTGGGAAAAAATTGGGAATTTGCACCAATCTAAGTCTCTGGTGAATAAATTGTTCCTGTGGAAAAAAAATTATAACTTGAGGATGAAAGGTGGACACTCGGTGACAGAGCATTTGAACGCCTTTAATATTGTGGTAAGCCAGTTATCATCTATTGATATTAAAATATTATATGAAGATAAGTGCATTAGTTTGTTGTGTTCTCTACCAGATTCATGGGATAGTATGGTTATTGTAATAGGTAGCAATACAACTACCTTGAATTTTGATGACATTGTCTCAGCCTTGCTGTCGGAGGAAATGAGACAGAGAAACATGGAGGTTCAAAATGGAGATGCCTTATCTGTGCAAGGAAGGTCTAAGAACAAAAACAAGAATAAGGTTTCGAGTGGGAGATCTAAATCTAGAGAGAGATCTAAATCCCCTGGAAAGTTTGTAAAGGATTGCTGGAAATGAGGAAAGGAAGGGCACTACAAAAATGATTGCAGATATACAGCTCCTGAGAAAGTAAAGGGATCTGAGGATGATTCTTCTGCAGAGGCAAAAACCACCTCAGATGAAGGTGGGGATGTGTATTTTGCTTCTTCTTCAAATACACATGTAGATCATGAGTCCTGGTTGATTGACTCAACTGCATCCTTTCACTTCACTCCCCATAGGGAGTGGTTTTGCGAGTATGATAAATATGATGGCAGTGATGTCTTCCTAGGGGATGATAGGAAGGTCAGAATCGTCAGAAGTGGTAAATTCAAGCTAAAGCTACAAGGTGGAAGGATTAGAACACTTCCTAGTGTTCTACACATTCCTACATTGGCAATAAATATGATTTCTGTAAACAAGATGAATGACGCAGGTGTAATAACAGTGTTCGAGAAAGATAACTGTAAGATGGTTCGGGGAGCACTGGTATTAATGCGGGGAGTTCGGATTGGAACTCTGTAAAAGATTCAAGACAGCACTGTTATTGATGGGTGTAGTAGTTATGTGGTTCATGAAAGTGGAGCGGAAATCCTAGCAGTATCTGGAGAAAAGACCATGTTATGGCATCAAAGGCTTGGACATATTAGAGAGAAGGCCCCTCGGATACTGCATGGAAATGGTATGGTAGAAGGTATGTCTAATTTCTCTCTGGATTTTTATTTTCGTGAACATTGTGTATATGGGAAGTAGAATCGAGTGAGTTTTCCTTCTGGTTCTAAGAGGGCGAAAAAGATATTAGTGCTTGTGCACAGTGATGTGTTTGGACCTGTGTCGGTTCCATCATTGGGTAAGTATCTGTACTATGTTTCATTCATAGATGACTTCTCAAGGAATACATGGATATATTTCTTGAGGAAGAAATCTAAAGTCTTTGACAGATTTAAATAATTTAAGGCTCTGGTGGAAAACTAGACAGGGAAGAAGATAAAGGTGCCGAGGACAGAAAATGGTGGGGACTTTTGCGAGGAATTGCAGATATTTGTAAGAAGTGTGGTATATAACACTATAAGACTACTCCGTACACACCTTAGAAAAACGGAGTTTCAGAAAGAATGAACAGTACGTTGATGGAAAAGGCAAGAAGCATGCTCAGTGGTACTAGGTTAGGACACGAATTCTGGGCAGAAACAGTGGAGACTGCATGTTACCTCGTTAATAGATCACCTTCATCAGTGTTGGAGGATAATACTCCACATGAGGTATGGAATGGTAAGAAACCCTTTCTTTCACATCTCAGGGTATTTGGATGTGATGCATATGTACATATTCCAAAGGATAAAAGGACCAGGTTGGATAATAAATCTGAAAGGTGCATCTTTATTGGGTATAAGGATGGTTTAAAGGGTTACAAGCTTTGGAACCCAAAAACAAGGAAGGTTATGAATAGCCGAGATGTGGTGTTTAGAGAGGTGAAAGATGATATTAAACATGAAGTCCCACCAAAGGAACCTGAGAAGATAGATTTTGAGCTAAAGGAGGATGAATCAGAATCTACAACTGAAGAAGAATCAGAAGAGGAAGAGCCACAAACTCCAGTTATGAGAAGATCAGTTTCGGGAAAAAAGACAACCAAAAAGGTATAGTCCATCTGCTTTCTATTCAAATTTTCCTTTAACTATAACTGATGATGATCCTAGAAACGTCAGGGACGTAGTAGATTCAGAGGATGAAAAACTCTTGAAGTAGGCCATGGTTGATGAAATGGCATCCTTGCATAAAAATGAGGCATGGGATCTGGTGGAGTTTCCGACTGGAAGGAAGCCCATCAGGAGTAAATGGGTGTTTCAGAAGAAGATGAATGTAGAAGGAAAGGTGGAGAAATACAAAGCTCGTTTGGTAGGAAAAGGTCATTCCCAGGTGCTGGGAATTTATTTTGGTGATATTTTTTCTCCTGTTGCCAAAGTTACTTCTATTTGATTACTTTTATCTCTTGCTGCTGCATTTGATTTTGAGGTAGAACAGATGGATGTGAAGACAACAATTCTTCACGGGGATATGGAAGAGGAGATCTACATGAAACAACCTGAAGGCTTTATGGTGAAGGGGAAGAAAGAAATGGTATGCAGGTTAAAGAAGTCTCTATATGGGTTAAAACAGTCACCAAGGATGTGGTATCAGAAACTTGATACCTATATATATGGGGACTTGTCTTCACCAGAAGCAAGGAGGATCACTTTGTTTTTTTTAAATTAATTAGTGACCATGTTATTTATTTGGTATTGTATGTGGATGATATGTTGTTGATTGGAAATGACAAAGAAATTATCCAAGATTTGAAGACCCAATTGTTCTCCAAATTCGACATGAAGGATCTTGGTGCTGAAAACTATATTTTGGGCATGGAATTTAAGAGAGACCGGGTAAAGAGGAAGCTCTATTAAACCACAGGTAGTATGTCGATACTTTTTAGAGGTTCAATATGCATGATATTAAACAAGTAAATGTTCGTATTCCTGTAGGTGTAAATCTGTCTGCTGAAAAATGTCACAAGACACAAGAAGAAGAGGAAGATATGTCCCGTGTTACATATGCAAGTGCAATGGATATCCTGATGTATGAAATGGTCTGTACTAGACCAGACATTTCACATGCAGTGGGAGTATTGAACAGGTTTATGTCAGATCCAAGGAAGGAGCATTGGATAGCAGTGAAGTGGGTTTTCAGATATTTACGTGGCACTAGTGATTATGGCTTGTGCTACCAAGGAAGATCAGGATTGGAAATAGTCTTGGACATTCGTGGTTTTGTTGATGCAGAGTGGGCTAGAGATCTAGACCAAAGAAGCTATACAGGTGGGTATGTGTTTAGCCTATTTTGAGGTGCATTCAGTTGGATGAGTAAAAGACAGTCTGTAGTGGCTCTTTCAACTATAGAGGCATAATACATGGTAGCCACTCATGAAAGTAAGGAAGCAGTTTGGTTGGAGAGATTGTGTTCAAGTATGGGGTTGGTGCAGCAAGATAGAAGGATAGACTGTGATAGCCAAAGTGAAATTTTCTTGGCTAAGAACCCTGCTTATCATTCAAAGACAAATCACATTGATGTTCAATATCACTTTGTGAGAGATATGTTTGAGGATAAAAGGGTGTTGCTGGTAAAGGTGGAAAATTTGAAGAATGTTGTAGATGCATTGACGAAGTCTGTGAGCACTCAAAAGTTTTCCTGGTGTAGAGAAACAATGGGTGTTGCAGAGATGGATTGATTATTAAGCTCTCTTGTGGCCTCCTGTGGAAAGAAAACAATAAGTGGGAGGATGTTGGTATGTGTTATATTCTTTCCACGATTAGTTCCACGCAATGTACGTTGCGCCAGGCACAACAGGGAGGTCACCGGGGGGTGACATCCTCCCCTATCGAGGTTCGGGGCAGTGCCCTGGGAAATTTTTTTTCGATGGGCGGACCCAACCATGGTTTTTTGCATGGGTTTGCACATGGTTTTAGGGGACAATGGTTTTCGACCCCTGGTATTTTGTAGATCCGGTCAAGGGAAATACAGTTATGTTATAATCCAGGGTTGATGGATTATGGTTTATGTATGCTTTGGCATGTATATATATGTGTTGTAACAATGAAAAGAATATAATGAAAAATCAAGTTGGTCATCCCGATTTGGGATCTAGGGGAAAATCTCTGTGTATATCTGTTTTATGTTTTATGCTCTCGCTATTGTTTATTTTCTGTTTTTAAGATTCATTTGTAGATAATTTCTGTACAGGGTTAAAACCTATAGACATAATAAATTTACATACTTAATATCAGTACTGATCACAAGGTTCTATACGCCCTCCGTTCTTGCACCATCAAATTTGGAGAATACCCACAAAAATATAATTTAGTGGTTGAATGGAGATTTATCATAGGCAAGGACAAAACCTCATATTTTTGGAGATGCAATGGAATGGAGAACTCTGAAGTCCTACTTTCTTGACTAACAAATTCTCTTTCACAGACTGAAAATCCTGGAAAGTCTATCTGGTTCTGAACAAACCAAATGTAGCAAGAAAAACATGAGAAAACTTTCATAGATCACTACATACACGATTTGCATATAAGAACTAGAAGGAATACTGAGTACGTTATTGACTTTGGATGTGATTCCTTCAATTCTTAATGTGGAGTTAACAATATATTGATGTTACACAAGTTAACAACATTCATACCTGATCCAACTCCTATTCCATATCATTACTAAACAACAAGGATTATTATGGCTATCCAAATATTAGGTGTGTTATAAACTTGATGCAGGATCATTCGGAAATTAGCACACAGTGTGATTGTGTGTTCACATGTTGTGGTTAATAAGAAGTGGTAAAGTTGATCATTAATATTTTAGTTAGCTTTAATTATGAGAAGTTAGTTTGTTTGATTTCCTAGATTAAATAGGAATAAAAATAACACTTTGGCTCTCCCTGCGAGAAGATTTAGCAAAATACATTAGATTGAACATAGGTTAGAGTTTGTTTAAAAGCTAATAAATGAAAAACTGCTTTCAGTTAGTGATAACATAAATATTTTTGAAGTGTGTTAGATATGATAAGTGTGATAGAGTGTGATAGAAGTGTGCAAACAATGTGATAGAGGAGAGATAGAGAGGAGAAGTCATTGAATGTAAAATCCAGCCATCAAAGGGCTCGGCTCTGTGTATTTACCTTTCTAATAAATTCCAAGTGTTGGTGTGTTTTAATTCTCATGTCTATGTTAATTATCGTTTTTTATTTCTCTGTGAGTTGAATATCGCATTTTTGCACAACATATTCAAAGAAGTCGATTGGCGATGCAAACAAGAAAAGACACGACAAAGTTCTGCGTGAAAAGTCTTATGTGAAATCGTTGATTCATGTAACTTAGAAGGTTCGACCATTGGCCATCGCACATCGCAAGATTTTAGAGTTACGTGTTAAGTATTTACACAATAATTTTTTTGAGTTGTGATGCCAAGTGGGCCATCGAATACGCAGTGACAACTGTTAAATCAAGGTGTAAATCAACGGTAGGGAGGAGCTTGTAAATTCGCACATCGAATATTTTTTTATTTGTGCTTAAGAGATCGCATGGTAAGTTATTTTCTTTGTGGTGCAGTAAGGTGTTAAGTTTTGGTAAGTTATGTCAGTTGCGATGAGATGTGAGCATATCGCATGGGATAAGGGCATGGTTAATGCTAAACGTTAAGAGTTGTGACGAGTGATATCCATTTTGCTGCGAATTGCGAAATCATGACATCGTAATATTGTGCTAAATTGTTAAGTGGAAAATCTGCTGGAGTTAAGTTATAGAAAGTGTGAACTATGATTCCACTGCGATTGGTCCATTCTTTGTAGGCCATAAAAGAATTTTTTTTTGCGCGTATACTCTTTTAACAATTATTAATCCTGGGAATGACAAAATTATTAAAATTTTCAACGTATTGTGAGTAAAAGCGGCCTTTTGGCGCCATCATTTGGTATCAGAGCCAAACTTTGAGTTTTTTTCTCAAGAATTATATCAAATATGCCACTCAAGAGAGGAGCTGGCATAGGTCGAGGAAGACTTACAACAAATGAAACTTTTCTCGAAGAGATTCGACACCTTCGTAAAAGGGTAGAGACCATGGAGACTGCTTAGAAGAGAGTGCCTGATGAAGAAGATGTGATCCGGATTTATGCAGGAATGCAACAGAATAAACACATAACCATAAATACAGAGATGCAGCGGAAATAACACTTCATTTCATTAATCTCAAAGAACTGAAATTTGCTTACAGACAGAATGGAAATAAAACTAGCTAGGCCACTGGTAGCTATCTCTGAGAAGAGATGTGGTGGCTACAGGCCTTTGAACTGTATTACAATGAGGCTCAATGGCCTATTTATTATTGAGAAATAATGGAGAACCCTAAAAATCCCAAAAACCTAACCCTAGGAGATGAAGCACCAAAACTATGGGCCCCGTTTGGGTAAATTGGTGTTTCAACTTCCCAGCGACGTAACTTTGGCATACTATCTCCATTTAACGCACATGATACATCATTAGAAAGCTCTATCCGAGGAATAAAACTTTCGGGACAAATTTGATCAAAAAATATGCCCAAAAAACGTCGTTTAGGGCCTCAAAACGGCTTCGAAAGTTCAGGACCCGAAAAACTGCTAAAAATAGTAAGTTATGCCGAAACTGAAAAACTGAAAGATACAATGGTGGGGGGGCAAGTGGAATAGGTGGGTGGCCGCCAATATCCACCTGGATCATTCCTCCCCCCTTAGGAAGCAATGGTCCCCATTGCGTTAAGTTCCTCCATGAGATGAGGAAATTTCTGCTGAACTTGGTCCCTGGTGAACCACTTTCCTTGGTGCAGGAGTTGGCCAGCTTTGACAACCCGATATAGTTGGATCTTCTGTTGGCGAGTGTTCTTGATTTGCATGTCCATGATACAATCTGTGGTGGCCTATTCCATGCAGTCTGGATTTAACTCTGTTGGTGTGAGTTGTTCTGCAATGTCCGAGGTGTCCAGTAGAGGTGGGAAGTAAGGACGAAAGCGATCCACATTGAAGACTGGGTGCAGACCAAGGAATTGTGGAATACTGAGCTCGAATGCATTGTTCCCTATAGCCTTGGTGATGGTGTACGGCCCGTATAGTGGGCGAAGCTTGCGGTGAGGTCCAGTGAGGCGCTCCTTCTGCAAATGCAGCCATACTTTGTCGCCCACCTGGAAGTTGTGTGGCACCCGGTGTTGATCATGGCGCTGCTTGTACCTCGCATTGGCTCTGTCCAATATATCATGAACCTGTTGGCGGATGTGTTGAATGCGCTCGATGAAGCTACTTGCTTTGTCAACTTCAGACTGGACATGAGCTGAATCGGCCTGAGCAGCTGCAAATGGCATGGCTACGTCAATGGGACATAGTGGCTGGAATCCCAAGCCCACCTGAAAGGGGCTATGGCCAATTGAAATGTGGAGAGCCCGGTTATAACTATGTTGTACATAAGGGAGGCTCTCGTCCCATGTGCGTGGATGCTTTGAATTGTACATGCGCATAATGTGTACAATCATTCTGTTGACGACCTCTGTCTGGCCATCTGTTTGGGGATGGAAAGCTGTGGACTTGGTGAGCTTTGTGTCCATCATTGACCAGAGGCTGGACCAAAATGTGCCGAGGAACCTGCTATCTCGATCTGATATGATAGACTGTGGGATCCCAAAGTGAACCCATACTCGTTCAAAGAAGAGTTTAGCAGTAGCTTCTGCTGTGATATTCTTCTTACAGGCCGCCATAATGGCCATCTTTGAGAATCTATCAACGACCACGAAAACACAGTCATTGCCATTCTTAGTAGAGGGCAGGCCCGACATGTAATCCATGGAGATGGATTCCCACGGTCGACTAGGGGTAGGTAGTGGAGTATATAGGCCTTGTTTCTTGATGGTCGGTTTGGCAATGGCACAAGCAGTGCAGGATCTGATGTGCTTCTCGACATCCTTTCGAAGGTTCGGCCAATAGAAATACTTCTGCAGGATTGCTACTGTTTTCTCGACCCCGAAATGCCCAGCGACTCGACTGTAGTGTGCTTCCCATATCATATTGGCACGCTCGCTTGAAGGAACACAAAGGTGTCCCAGGTGACATAAAAGTGCATCTTGGAGGTGAAAATTTGGAACTTGCGTGCCCCCCAAGAGTGCCTCGTAAGTGTGGCCGAATTCTGGGTCACTCTCATAGAGAAGCGGCCAATCAGAAGTCTCGTGCCCACAAGAGTTGAGCACGGTGGTGAGCGCCACGATCGGTGGCCGGCTGAGGCAGTCTGCAACATTATTGGTGCTACCCTTCTTGTACTTGATGTTCAAATGAAACTGTTGCAGATATGTGGACCACTTCTGATGGCGATCATTCTGCAACTTCCCTTGTGTCTGTATGAACTGCAGGGGCTGGTGGTCTGTGTGGATGATTATTTCCTTCCCCAAAATGTAATGCTTCCATTGTCGACAGGCTTGCACAATGGAATACATTTCTTTGTCATAGGTGGGATACTTGCGAACTGTCTCAGACAATGTATCACTGTGATATGCCACTGGATGTCCCTGTTGAGTAAGAACTGCCCCAATAGCATAGTCAGAGGCATCTGTCTCGATCTCAAATGGCTGCTGCAAGTCCGGTAAGGTGAGCACTGGGGCAGAACAGAGGCGATTTTTCAATTCTTTGAATGCCTTCTGTTGAGGTTCCGACCAAAAGAATTTTTCTCTCGCTCCTCCTTTGGTGACTTGACTCAAGGGCCAAGTGATATGGGAGAATCCCAACACGAATCTACGGTAGAAATTAGCAAGACCCAGAAAGCTGCGAAGCTCTGTTATAGTAGTCGGGGCTGGCCAATCCCGAATGACTTGGATCTTGGCCGGATCCACATGCACCCCCCTTTCATCAATAATGTATCCCAGATATTGAACCTGGGTCATGCCAAACGTGCACTTCTCCAAATTGGCACACAACTTGTGTTGCCCCAGTGTTTGGAGGACTTGTCGGATGTGATGAAGGTGCTCTTCCCAAGTCTTGCTGAAGATCAGAATGTCATCCAAGTACACCACTACGAATGAGTTGGTGAATGGCCGCAAGATGTCGTCCATCATCCTCATGAAGGTTGCGGGAGCATTTTTCAACCCGAAAGGCATGACCAGCCATTCAAAAATGCCTTCCTTAGCTTTGAAGGCAGTCTTCCACACATCAGAGGGTTCAATTGGTACCTGGTGATACCCAGACTTCAGGTCGATCTTACTGAAATATTTTGCACCTTGGAGTTGGTCCAGAAGGTCATCAATCCATGGGATTAGGTACCTATTCCAGACAGTGATCTTGTTCAGCGCCCAATAGTTAATATAGAGTCTCCACGTCCCATCCTTCTTCTGTACCAACACGATCGGGATCCCACAGGGTGATGAACTTGGTCTGATGTGACCTTTCTGCAACAGCTCCTGAATCTGCCTCTTGATTTTATCATTTTCCAAAACAGAGCGTCGATAGATCGGTCCATTGGGTAGCGGCGCACCTGGGGTCAGATCAATCGGGTGCTTGACCTGACAGTACATAGGAACCCCTGTGGGTGAGGTGAAGATGTCCCCGTAATCCTCCACAACCTTATCCATTTTTTGTTGTCATGCAGAGGGGCTCTGTCTGGAGGTCGTGGCCACGGTCTTCTTCTTGCCTTGGGGGCGGATCATCAGGAAAACGAATTTCCTGGTTTGGGAAATGAGCTTACTGCATTGTTTTGCAGTAACCAAAGAGATAGTCGTAGGAGGTGGTACCTCTGGTATCCTGTACAACTTATTTCCCAAAGTAATAATAACGGCACGAGGTCGAGACTCATACACAGCATGACGCTTCCACAAGTATGGTTGTCCTAATAATACATCAGAAACATCAATAGGAGCAACGTCACATAATACCTCATCCGTGAAGGACTTGATGCTATAGGGAAGGCGGCACTGCTGGCTGACGCGGAGATCTCGTCCTTGGTGAAGCCACCCGATGGTGTATGGATGTGGGTGAGCTGTGGTCGGCAAGCCCAACCGCTTCACGGCGTCTGCAGAAATGAGGTTCTTTTGGCTCCCATTGTCGACAATGAACTGTACGGGGGAGCCCTTTACCCACATCTGGGAGTGGAAGAGACGTTCCTCCTCCTCTGGATCTTCCGGTTCCTCCTTCTGGACCTTTGTAGTGGCAACGGTGGCGTTGGGCTCCGCATCAATAATCTGTTTCCCTTTTTCATTCCCCTTTTCAGGTTCTGATTCGGAGTCAGAGCATGCATCTGACTCAGAAGCCCTCATCTCGACCACTAGCGACTGCTTGGCCCGACACTCACTTGTGTTGTGAGTGGAGCTCTTATGGAACTCACACCACTTTCCCGTGTCCTTCTTTGGCTTTATGGTGTTGTTCTTTTCTTGTGGCTTTGACGAGTTGTCTTTAGCCACCATGCCTTGGCTCTGTCCTTTGTTCTGGGGTTTGGAAGCACCTTTTCCTTGATTTTGATTCGCAGATCCAAAGTCTCGCTTCTTCTGTTTGAATTTCTGCTCAATCTTGGCAGCATACCGGTATGCCGTACCAAGCGAGGAGATGTCGAGGAACTCCATTTCCTCCTGAATGTATCTGTGCAGACAGCTGCGGTACTTTAGCACCAAATGTTTCTCTGAATCTTTGATACCCAACTTTGTGCACAGGGTATGGAACAGATTCGTCAGCTCATGCACATCTTGATCCCTTTGTTGTCGCAGCGTGGTCCATTGTATGTACTTGTCCTCATAGCTCCCCACGGGATAGTACTATTCCTTGACAGCATCTCGGAAAGAATTCCAAGTTGGTACGGCCAAGAACAGAGAGGGTTCTATCTGGTCCTTGTTCTCACAGTAGGTTTCCCACCAGTCCTTAACATGGGGGGTAGCTTTGAGGAGTGAAAAAATAATCTTCTCCCAGTCTGAAAAGTCATGAACAGAGAAATATCCTTCTAATAGATTTAACCATCTATCTACGGCATCTGCATCTATTTGACCCTCAAATATGGGAATGTCAAAATTTACTTGTACCTTAAAGGGAGTCGCAACTCCAGAGTGGCTACTGGATGCAGATGCGCCGCCGGTGGGCAGCCGTTGAAGGATCTGAGCAAAGTTATCCATCATCGCATTCCTTTATTTTTCGAGGGCCTCCTCGAGCAATATTTTGATAGGATCTCCTGCTCCCTCATCTTTTTTTTCGTCCCCCATGGGTGTCCGTCGAGTTTTGCGAGGCTGATCTTGCAAAGGTTCCACCAGATCAAGCCCTAGCTCCTTATACCTCGACCTCGTTGGGGACATGCAAAGAAGGATCGAGAAAAAGCAGACCGCTCTAATACCACTGATCTGGATTTATGCAGGAACGCAACCGAATAAACACATAACCATAAATACAGAGATGCAGCGGAAATTACACTTCATTTCATTAATCTCAAAGAACTGAAATTTTCTTTATAGACAGAATGGAAATAAAACTAGCTAGGGCACTGGTAGCTATCTCTGAGAAGAGATGTGGTGGCTATAGGCCTCTGAACTGTGTTACAATGAGGCTCGAGGGCCTATTTATTATTGAGAAACAATGGAGAACCCTAAACATCCCAAAAACCTAACCCTAGGAGATGAAGCGTCAAAACTATGGGCCCCGTTTGGGTAAATTGGTGTTTCAACTTCCCAGGGACGTAACTTTGGCATACTATCTCCGTTTGACGCACATGATACATCATTAGAAAGCTCTATTCGAGGACTACAACTTTCAGGACGAATTTGATCAAAGACGATGCCCAAAAAATGTCGTTTAGGGCCTCAAAACAACTTCGAAAGTTCAGGACCCGAAAAACTGCTAAAAATAGTAAGTTATGCCGAAACTAAAAAAATGAAAGAGACAATGGTGGGGGGCCAAGTGGAATAGGTGGGTGGCCACCAATATCCACCTGGATCAAGATTTCAGTGCAATAGAAGAATCTTCAAAAGAAGAATAAGAAAAAGAAAGCGAGGAAACTAAAGTTTTCAAGATATTATCAAAAGTTGGTGGAAAACCAAGAATGAATATTCCTTCATATGAGGGGAATCGTAATGTGGACGAGTTGATAGATTGGATCAGTTTAGTGGATAATTATTTCAACTTATATGAGGTTGAAGATAAGAAGAAGGTAAAGTTTGCAGCTACCAAGTTGAAGGGCCATTCATCTATCTAGTGGGATGAACTACAAACATCTAGGATTAGAAAGGGAAAGCCTTAGATCAAGCAATGGGATAAGATGGTAAGTAAATTGAAGAAAAATTTTATGCCAAAATATTATCAAGTAAATATTTTCAAATAGTTTCAGAATTTGAGATAGAAAGGAATGATTGCTAAAGAGTATACAAAGGAGTTTTACAAGTTGAGTATTAGAGCAGGACATGCTGAAGATGATATGGAGAAAGTATCTAGATACATTAATGATTTAAGGTATGACATACAAGATGAAATGAGTTTGTTGAGTCTGAAGATAATTGAGGATTCCTACCAAAAAGCTTTGAAGGAAGAG
Source organism: Pinus albicaulis (assembly GCA_034641835.2). NCBI lineage: Eukaryota > Viridiplantae > Streptophyta > Pinopsida > Pinales > Pinaceae > Pinus > Pinus albicaulis. Next base: position 1,282,720,617 of record CM076578.1, read on the forward strand.
GAGAAAATGTCAAGGAAACAAGGTCAGAAGAATAGAGGTAAAAGTCCAGCAAGAGGAAGAGGAACTTTCAGACCAAGATTCTAGCTCTCTCAGAATGAAGCGGGAGCTTCGAGTAGCAGACCACCAAAAAGAGGAGACTTTGGTAGAGGAATATTTGCACCCAAAGATAGAGGTTGAGGAAGATAAATTCAATGTCACTCATGTGGAGAATGGGGACACAGATCATGGGAGTGTCCTCATAACAAACAAAAAAATCAGTGGAATGTGAATGTAGCTGAGGCAAAGGAAGAAAATCCTCAGGTCACGGAAAAAGAAAAATCACCTGAGGCAGGAGAGTCTTTATTGCTCAAAAGAGTATTTCTTAAAATAGAGAAGGAAGAAAATGAGCCAGCTCAAAGGAAGAGCTTATTTAGGACTGTATGCAAGTCTAAAGATAAGTGCTGCAAAGTTTTAATTGAAAGTGGAAGCACTGTTAATCTTGTTTCCATAGAATTGGTTGATAATTTATGGTTGACTAAGATGGTACACCTTGATGAGCTCCATCATTAGACATATTTGGAGGAGTTAATGGTCACCTTTTTGCCTTCTTAGATCCCTTTTTCTTTGAAATTTATTATTATTTTGTTTTATGATGCTATTATAGGTGGTGATTAAGGCTAACATAATCCGAGTGCCTAATACAAGGTTGAGTGCAGAAAATCATGATTTATTAAGCATTTTCATAAGGATTTTATCATAAATACTTGGAGGATACAACAAGGAGAAATTATTGGAGGATTTTCCACCTTCCTTAACTCTCAAAGGAAGCCAAAGGATCCCAAAGATTCTGTCCAGAAATTCGAATTCCAAAGGTAGCCAAAGGATCCCCAAGGATTCTCTCTAGCAATTCGAATTCTAGGGGCAGCCAAGCACTCAATATTTGATTACTTGGAGTCAAGTGGACTCAATCACTATTTTCTAGGGAGTTGTTGGTAGTTTCCAATAAATAGAGTAGAGATAGAGCTAGGAAGAGTTAGTTAGTGAATCAATTTTAGTTGGAACTTTGTTGCAAGTTGTTAAGCTTATTATTTTACTCAGTGATCATAATTTCAGATATGTATGAGGTTATTCTTTTCTGAAATTAGTAAACTGATTTCATTCCACTAATTTAAGTTCAGAGAGTTAGGCTTGTGGGTTAGGGCCCAATCCATGTGCCTCAACTTCTCTGATGTTACTATCTTTTTCTTTCTGTCATTTAGCTAGTTTTTCTTGTCATTTAGTTACATCTTCTTTTAATAGTTTCATTGTTGTTTAGTTTTGCTTCCAGTGTGATGTTGTAGTTCATTTTCTTGTGAGTAGTAGAATAGAGGAAAAAATCCAAAATTTTTGATCAAGACTCCCCCTCTCATCTCTGTCAATAGATTTCGAGCAAGGTAGACCTTCCCACAGGCCAAAAATTGCTTTCTGTTTGAGTTTGGGGAAGAAATTGCATTACCAAGTCTGAGTTTCTCTTTCATTGTTTTTATCACACATTTTTGTCTGCACTTCATGCATGAATCTATAGGTGTGATACACTTTTGAGCACCGCTAGTGTGCCTCCATTCCCTCATGTTTCCTGCTTCTTTTTACTGTTGCACCCTACCTTTTTCCCTAAACAAACTTAAGCCTTTCAACCCGCCTTATTCCTTTTTTTTTCCATTCACAGTTACCATACCCTTTTTAATGTGCAACATGTAAAAACCATTCAAAAAACATTAAAAAATCGACCTCCGCCTTCCTCCTCGAAATCCCCGCTATCGTACTTTGCATTTCACACTCCGCATGGTTTAAGTTGATCCCGTTAACACTTATCGCTTCCTGATGCTGATTGCGATATTCATCGCATCGCAAATCACTCACCACAACCTTTTCCTTTGTTTCCTTTAACACTTATTTCTTCCAAACATCGATTGCTATATCGGCCCCACATCCACGTCACCACTCCGCGTTGCACATCGCAAATCACATTTCGCACCTTTTTCCCTTTTCTTTCCAAGACTTATCGCTTGTTTTTACCAATTTCGATATTTCAAAATTGCAAATCGAAAATCACATTGTTTCCATTTTCCCTTTAACACTTACCACTCCAACTATTGATTGCGATATTGTGATCGCGCTCTGCCATCGGTCCCTGCACCGCCACATCGCCCATCAAAAATCACATTTCGCCAGACTTACCAAATCGCACTTTGCAAGACTTAGCAAATTGCACTTCGCAAGACTTACCAAATTGCACTTCGCAAGACTTACCTCATCGCACTTCGCTCCCGCTCCCGGATGACCTTTCCGCTATCCTTTTGATTTTCTGATATTGCGATTGCAACATAACATATCAAAACCTTTGTCCTCTATCACACTCTGCCATTGCAATTTTTGAATTAATCCACTCCAAGGCCTCTTTGCACTTAAACAAATATTTAATCCAGTTTTAACCCCCACTTTCCACTTCAAAGCCTTGTTTCATGTGTTAAGCCCTCTGTTAGCCTCCTTAGCCCTTTTTTCTCTCCTCCAAGCTGCACATCACTCTTTTTAATTATAATTAAGTTATGGATAGCTTAGTTTCATAAGTAGAAGCATGGTAGATAGACTATAGGACAAGTGGAGTGCATTTAGCCGTTTTTCCAAGTTAGTGTGGTTTAGAATTAGTTTCCTTTCTGCCATTTATTTTCAGCAAGTTAAATTAGTTTCCTTTCTATCATTTATTTTCTGCAAATTAAATTAGTTTCATTCTTGTCATTTATTTTCAGCAATTTAGTTCAGTTTCCTTTCATCAATTTACTTTTCAATTTTTATCATAGTATAGGAAATAGCACCCTTTTGTAAAGCAGAAGAGGATGACATGAATAGAGTTCGTCTACTGTGTATATAGCACTATCACCTCCAAGTTTGTACGAACCTCAGTTTGATAAAGTAAAGTAGGGCAGCCCCTAGGAGTTGTAGCACTCTTGGTGCAATACCAGGGCTCACCATACCCCACTCCCTACAGAGTGTCATGGCTACAGAAGGAACATCATATTTTGGTGAAAAATAGTGGAAATTAGAGATACAAATTGGTACATATAAAGATGTCATATTGTGTGATATAATGTCAATGGATGTGTTCCATGTGTTGCTAGGAAGGCCTTGGAAATTTGATATAAAATCCATTCATGATGGAAAAAGGAATACCTATACCATAGAGAAGGATGGAAATAAGCACACATTTTTACCTTTGAAGGATGAAGCAGACAAACTTGAAGTAGATAGGAATAGTGTTATGTTGATTAGTGGAAAGTAATTGCTGCAAGAATTCAAGAAGGGGAAAGAAATGCATTTTTCTATTGTAGGTAAACCCAAGGTAATTTTGAATTCTGAAAATTTAGATAATATGCCTATGAAAATTACAAATTTGTTAGATGATTATGTTGATATAGTTGTTGATGAATTACCAAGTAAATTGCCACCAATCAGAAGTATCAGTCATCATATAGAATTAATACCTAGCGCAAGTTTACCAAACAAAGTAGCATATAGAATGACCCCATGGGAGAATGAAGAAGTTGGAAGACAGGTACATGAGTTGTTAGATAAAGGAATGATCAAAGAAAGCCTTAGTCTATGTGAAGTACCAGCCGTGCTTAGTCCAAAGAAAGGAGGTGAGTGGCGCATGCGTACATATTCTAGAACCATAAACAAGATCACTATTAGGTATAGATTTCCATTGCCACGCATAGATGATTTGATGTATTGTTTAAGTGGATCAAATTATTTTAATAAGATAGATATGAAGAGTGGATACCATCAAATAAGGATTAGATAAGGGGATGAATGGAAGACTGCATTTAATACTAACAATGTGTTGTATGAGTGTTTAGTGATGCCTTTTGGGGTCACTAATGCACCAAGCATATTTAAGAGACTAATGAACGAGGTCTTGAAATAATATGTAGGAAAATTTGTGATAGTCTATCTTGATGACATCCTGATTTTCAGTCAGAGTAAGGAGGAACATTTGGAGCATGTCAAACTGGTGTTAAATACTTTGCAAAAGGAGAAACTTCTTATAAATTTGAAGTAAAATTGGTCTTACATGGTGTACTTAGTTCCATCTAATAGTAATGGGTTAGATGACCAAAAAATGGTGTAACATGAAGAAGGAGCTCTTTTACTTAGGATTTATAGTCTCAGAAGAAGGCTTGAAGATGAACCCAAAAATATCCAGGTAATTCTAGATTGGCCAACTCCAAGAAGTGCATTTGAAGTAAAGAGTTTTCATGGTCTTCCAAGTTTTTAGAGAAATTTTATAAAAGGTTTTAGTCAGATATGTGCAGCAATAATTGAAATAATAAAGGAGAGAAACCAACCATTTATGTGGATATAAAGAGCAAGTCATAATTTCAAGTTGTTGAAAAAAAAGATCACTGAAATACCTATTTAGGCCTTGCCAAATTTTGATAAAATATTTTAAGTTGAGACTTAGTGGGATAGAAATTGGTGTTGTCTTGAGTCAAGAGCAGAGACCGATAGCTTATTTCAGTGAAAATTTAAATGAAGGCAAGAGGAAGTATTCATCCTATGATAAGGAGTTTTATGCTATTGTGTAGGCTTTGAAGAAATGGAGGCATTATTTTTTGCCCAAAGAATTTGTGTTGTACCTGATAACCATGCACTGTAGTTCATAAATAATCATACGAAGTTGAACCAAAAGCATGCTAAGTGGGTGGATTTTTTGTAGAGTTTTACCTTTGTAATCAATCATAAAAGTGGTAATTCAAACAAAGTTGTTGATGCTTTTAGTAGATTAAATTTGATTATGCAGGAGTTGAATATTGGCATTTTGGGGTTTGAAGAAATGATTGATATGTGTGAGGAAGACACGGATTTAAAGGAAATACATGCAGCTATTAAGAATCATGTGATTCATAATAGAAGCCATTGGATGGACTACATGATTCAAGGAGGATTGTTTTTCAAGAATAATTATTTGTGTATACCTAAGTGCTCTATGAGAGAAAATCTAATTAAGGAGAAACATAGTGGAGGATTCTCTGGACACTTTGGATAGGATAAAACATTTTCTCAGGTAAGTGGTTTTTATTATTAGCCAAAAATGCAAATTGATATCAAAACGTTTGTTGAGAAGTGCATGATTTTTCAACATGCTAAATGAAGAAGCCAAAACACTGGGTTATATCAGCCATTTCCAATAACCAATAGAACTTGGGATGTTGTCAGCATGGATTTTGTTTTATGTTTTCCAAAGAATCAAAGAGGACATGATTCTATCTATGTTTTTGTAGATAGTTTTTCTAAAATGGCACATTTTATTGCTTGTAAGAATACTAGTGATGCAACTCACATTGCTAATTTGTTTCTCTTTGACGTTATAAGATTACATGGACTGTATGTGGGTATTGTTTCAGACAAAGATACAAAGTTCGTAGGACATTTCTGGAGGACAATGTGGAAGAACCTAGGTACAAACATTAGTTTCAGCTCAGCCTTTAGACGAATGGACAAACTGAAGTGGTGAACAGGAGCTTGGGAAACATATTAAGGAGTTTGGTTTACAAAAATCCAAAGAAATGGGAATTAGCACTTGCTCAGGATGAATTTTCCTATAATGATACTCCTAACCGGAGTACTGGGATAAGTCTGTTTCAGATTGTTTTTCGAATGCATCCAATAGGTGTGTATGAAATTATATATTTGAGTAAATAAGAGGCAAGGAGTGCAAAGGATGAAGAATTTGCAGAACAAATGCAAAATTTGTAGGAAGATGTCAAGCAGGCTTACAGAAAAACACCCAAAAGTATAAACAAAGAGATGATATGAAGAGGAGTGAAAGGGAGTTTCAAGTGGAGGATTTAGTCATGGTTTATCTAAGGAAGGAAAGGTTTCCATTTGGGACCTATAACAATATGAAAATGAAAAAGATAGGGCCATGTAAAATTTTGAGGAATTTTCCTCAAATGCATATGAGATTGAGTTACCATAAGGAATTAGGATATCACCATCTTTAATGTTGCACATTTGTACCTATACAAAGGAACATAGGAATAAATACAAGAATAACCTATAGAAGAGGAGGATCAGACTTTTAATTGGAAGGAACATATGCCAAAGACAACAAAGAAAGAAGTGGAAGCCATTCTGGAGAAAAGAGCAACAAAGAAGACTAGAGGACATACCTATTATCAGTATCTAGTCAAATGGAAAGGAAAAAAAATGGAAGATTCGAGTTAGATGACAACAACAAAGTTACAGAAGTTTAATGCAGATCCTGAAACATTGATGGATCAATCTTTTCTTCCCCGGGAGTCTGATGTAGGTGCATCCGTAAATTAGCAAGAAATGTGATTTTTTGTTCACATGTTGTGGTTAACAAGAAGTGGTAAAAGTTGATCATTAATATTTTAGTTAGCTTTTATTATGAGAAGTTAGTTTGTTTGATTTCCTAGATTGAATAGGAATAAAAATAGGACTTTGGTTCTCCCTGCGAGGAGATTTAGCCAAATAGATTAGATTGAGAATAGGATAGAGTTTGTTTAAAAGCTAATAAATGAAAAACCTCTTTCAGTTAGTGATAACATAAATAGGTGTGAAGTGTGTTAGATAGGATAAGTGTGATAGAGTGTGATAGAATTGTGCAAACAGTGTGATATAGGAGAGACAAAGAGGAGAAGTCACTGAATGTAAAATCCAACCATCGAAGTGCTTAGATCTGTGTATTTACCTTTCTGATAAATTCCAAGTGTTGGTTTGTTTTAATTCTCCTGTCTGTGTTAATTATCATTTTTCATTTCTCTATGAGTTGAATGTCACATTTTCGCACAAAGTATTCAAAGAAGTTGATTGGCGATGCGAACAAGTAGATACACGACTGAGTTCTGCATGAAAATACTTATGTGAAATCGTTGATTCATGCAACTTAGAAGTTTCATACATTGGCCATCGCACATCAAAATATTTTAGAGTTACGTGTTAAGGCTTTGCACAATAATTTGTTTGAATTGCGATGCAAAGTGGGCTAATGAATGCACAGTGAGAACCGTTAGATCTCGGTTTAGATCAATGGTAGGGAGGAGATAAAAAATTCGCACATCATAGATTTTGTGGTTTGTGCTTAAGACATCGCATGGTAAGTTATTTTCTTTGCGGTGTGGTAAGGTGTTAAGTTTCAGTAAGTTATGTCAGTTGTGATGTGATGCGAGCATATCACATATCGCATGGGATAAGGGCATGGTTAATGCTACACGTTAAGAGTTGCGATGAGCGATATCCAGTTCGTTGTGAATTGTGAAATCACGACATTGTAATGTCGTGAAAAATTGTTGAGTGGCAAATCTGTGGGAGTTAAGTTATAGAATGTGCGAAGTGCGATTCCGTTGTGATTGGTATGTTCTGTGTGGGCCATAAAAGAAAAATTCCACGTGCGTATACTCTTTTAACAAGTATTGACCTTGGGAACGACAGACTTATTAATTTTTCTGCGTATTGTGAGTAAAAGCATCCTTTTGGAACCATGAAAACTACACTCAATTGTGAAACCAAAACCAAATCAGTGTCTTCTCACCAGTGTTGGAGGGACTTCATCTTCTATATAGCCTACAAGAGAAACATACAAAAGGTTACAAAACAACGAAATGACTTCTTTGATGTTAAAGAGATAAATATTATTCAAAATGTCAAAATAAGATCAAGCTGCTCAAAGGTACTCTGTCACATGCCAGTTCCTCATAGCAAAGGGTTTCTAGTGGCTACTAAAGATGTCAAATAAAGAAAAAATGAAATGAGTTTAGATAAACTTACTGCTCTAAAATCCACCATAGAGTCTGAGAAATAATACCAATGGAACGAGCATGGATAGACGCACCAAAAACACCATTACTCCATATCTCTTCCATCCCTTCTTCATAAACATAATTTCCTGCAGAAAATGTTAATCATTGGGTGCTATACACCATCCGTGCATGCACCATCAAATCTGGAGGTTCATTACCAACAAACTTATTAGTGGATGAACAAAGATTTATCACAGGTAGGGACAAAACCAAATCAGCGAATGACTTTTTCCTTAAAGCACAATTATCCTAAAAAATTTGAATATCAAATTTATACAAACATAACCATTTAAAATTTCCCAGTTCCTTATCAAATTTCCCACATTATTTTCCAAACTTCTTTTTAAAAGTCTCCTCGTTAGAATACTGCACCGATAAAGCAGAAATGCTATATGTCAATATTGTCAATTTCCATACAAATGCAATATATTGTGTGTACCCTAGTAAAGCAGGTCAAGAATATGTGTGCCAGTGATTTTAGTTTTCATGCATGTGATGCAAACATATGAAAATAGGAATGTTTATTTGTTTTGAAAATAAGAGAGAAAAAAAGCACAAATATCCTTAAAGCAATAGTAAATGATAATTATTAGCAGTTGTGTTAGAAAATGTACGGCCATTAGATTACAAAATTATACTGTACAACATCAACCAAATCAATCCATGCTTTCATCTTTAAATAAATTTATACTCTAAAAATGGCAGCTAATTGATTCCTAATATTCATTGTCACGACTCACAATCTGGAGGTGGACAAAATCTGATAAATCAAAATATTTTCTTAAGATTTTTCCATATGGGGACTTCAGAATTGAAGTGACAAACGCCACTCGACGTATTTTCTTGTATGGTGAAACTTGCACTCAAGTACAACAAAAAATTTCTCTCTTGAGTTAACAATATAAGCCAAAGCTTTAGGTTTATTTTTAAATACCCTAGGACTCTGTAATTGAGCTCAAGATGGATCATTTAGTTGGCACAAAAATTTGAATATAAAACTTTCATCACTCACATAACTTTACAAAATACTTACAAGTTCCAATATAAAATTTTCTTACATAAAATCTTCCCTGCAAAATGAACCATCAAGAGAACAGAAAACAAAACTAAATGTACAATTAGAAAACAAAATAGGGAAGTGTTGCATTTACATGTTTTGCAACAAAAATTTTATATCCTCCTCACACATATTGCTACCAATATTCCTCACAAAAAATGACATTTTTACTTGACTTTCTTCCTCATCAGGATATATAAAACACATAATGCATGCTTAAATTAATTATAAGGTATGCGAAAATCCAAGGCACAAATTTCCATGCTTAACTTAATTAGTAGGTATGCAAAATCCAACATGCAAACAAAAGAGAAGATGCATTAAATGTTGCAGAGAGTATTTTCTATCAACCCAAATATTTAATTTTGGCTCAAGAAGTGTGGTAAATGATATTCACGGAATAACATCTGCATCTGTAATATTTAGGTTTGAGAGGAGAAATTCCTCTAATTCTGCTGGAGCAACATGCCAAAAAAATAAAATTATGAGAAAAAGATTTGGATTTGCATCAAACTAAAGGACCCTAAAATGCTAATTCTTCCTGGGAAACTTTCCAAAATATTAAAAAGAAATATGAGAGGATAAATATATTGAATTTGCATCAAACTAGAGGTGAAATGCTTTTTACTTGATCAAATCCTTTAATCTATCTTCCACAATAAAAAGGAATCCATCCTCATCAATGTAACATAGATCCCTATTTTTTAGCCACCATTTAGAGTCCAAAGTTGATATAGTTTCTTCATCATTGCCAAAATAACCTGCATTGATTACTAAAAGACTTAATGGTATATCTCTGCTTAGAACCCAAGACAGATCAGGCCATGCAGAAATACTAGACCTGTGTCTTGGGAGGTAGGGTTAGAGAAATATCATACTGCTAGCACCAATAACTTTTGTTTTTTAACATAGGTTTATTTGTCTATAAATAAAATTACTGTATGAAAGATAGTTTCTCTAATTAAAATCCGATAAAAATAAATTAACTTAATCTCATTGCAAATTCTAAAATATTCCCTTACATATTCCAGAATATTTCTAAAAATACCATGAATTTAAACAAAGTGAAACAATTAAATTCAATTATACATTTTTAAAAGATCCCAAATCTATATAAAATGTGAAGTTGGGAAACACTTTTGCCCTTTTTTTATGTTGAAAATTGTAATTTTCTATGTTTTTTCAACTTCAACTCCACTAAACTCATATTTTCAATGAAAATTACGCTTTGGCATAAAAACAAGATTTGTAGAGAATTGTCTTACCTCCATACTCATATTTTAAAAAAAAAAATATTGACATATAGAGGGGTAAATTTGTTGTTTACTGACTGCATATACTTGAAATTTTTAAGAAAACATAAATAGTCACTTTTTGAACCCTAACTTTTTTTAGCGATGGTTATTCATTTTTTGGAAATAAACCATATCATCATAATATACATATATTTCACTAGTGCAATGACTATTTTTGGGTAAATTTCATATTAAATCACTATTTTTTATTATTTTTTGAAATGGACGAAGACAAACAAACAATGATGTTTTAGTACATTTTATGAGCGCTAGATTTTCTTTTCAATGTGATTGTCAATAAGAAAAATGAGAATACCCTTTTGAAGAAGACATGGAGAGGAATTGCAATACGATTTTTATGGTTTTTTTGGTGTTTCCATTTTAAAGTTATTGAATTTTCATTCACTGCAATTTTGAGAGAAATGAAATTACACAATGACACAATTTAGTATAAAATTAATAACAGATTGAAATTTTTAATGAAACTCCACAAATATTACATCATTAGAAACTAGATTTAGATATGAACCTAATGGTACCAGGTTTGAAAGATAAAATTCTATTTTTGTAGGTGTTTCGTCCCTCCAAAGCTGCAGGTTCCTGAAAATTACAGATTATCTGGGTTTTTTGTTGACCAGAAACTCTCAGCTGAGATAATTTCTTGGGCGAGAAATTTAATAAACTCTCGGGCGAGAAATGTTAAACTCTTGACCAAGAGTTTAAACCACCATAGATTAAATTTAACCGTGAGGCTAAACTCTCGCCCGGAAGTTTTACAAACTCTCAGCTGAGAGTTTGCATCTAAGAAATACACCCAATGCAAAATTCATTTCCAAATATTTGGAATGTAATTTCAAATGTGGGCAACAAGAGATTTTTCTCTTGTACACTTTTTATTTTTCACCTCTGCATACTCCCAATTTTCCTTCTCTTCGTATGCTATTTTCACAGTTTGTATTTGTTGCCTCTGCATACTCTCACTTTTCCTTCTCATCGTATGCTATTCACCCAGCCCTTCATGCTCTAATCTCTATGTATGATTGCTAGTGTTCTCTACTGCACCTTCCTTGTGTGCCTCTGCCTTGTGCCTGTCTTTTCCCCAAGCTTCCTGTTGCATATTCCTCGTGTGCCTCTTTCTTGTGCCTGTATTTTACCCAAGCTTCCTATTGCTTATTCACCAGAACAACACATCCCTCGAATGCAAATAGGCCCACCCTTGGCCCATACTCTATATTAATGCTTGTACCAACTTGCCTTCAATTCCATAGCCATATGGGTGGCAATTAAATGCTAATTTCTAAGCTTTCGTGTGCGTCTGTCTTGTGCCTGTCTTTTCCGCGAGCTTCCTGTTGTGCATTGACCAGAACAACACATCCCTCGAATGAAAACATATCCAAATTAGGAAGTAAGAACATGTCCTACATATGTATTAACATTCAGATTGTTAACTCTAGACTATAGGTTTCTGAAAGACATGCCTACATCACATGCAAAGACAAATTTTTCTTCCTCACTGATTTGCACAGTGAACACAGCACCTGGATTATTGAGTTCTTCCTCCAGCGCCAACTCAAATTCCTTCATATGAAGTCGTGTCTCTGACCGGTTGGAATATGCATGGAGGAGGCCCGTATTGATATTATTATTGTCATTAGAGCACTTCTTAAGCTGAAGTAGAGCGGCGTCGATGCATTTTTTATAACTCTCGGTAGTTGCATCCCACTTTTGTTCTCTGAAGTATTCGTTGCCCTTTTTTCTCTGGTCCTCCACATCCATATGAAGCTCCATCTGCTTCCCCTTCTCAATGGAAAACTTGAAAACATTAGCGAGGTTGTTGACGTGGATGAGAAGGCCACCATCATTTGGCATCTTCAAATAGGGTTCCTTGATGACCAACTTGGCACCTTTGGGTTAAAGCCTCTTGATGTCTTCCTCAGAGGTAGCAGCATTGTATATTTCCAGCCTGACAGCAAGGCCGTTATCATCCTCCAGAAAATTCATGATACTGCATATCAAGTTGGCATCCACGCACAACATCCCATAGAGCCATTGTGATACTAAAACCATACCGCAAGTGAATTGGTTCAAATCATTTGAAACCAGTTTCGACAAATTTTGCAATTCCGACGACCTCCGTTATTATATAGATAATCTCTAACCTCTCATTTTCATAGTAATATGAGATATCAACAGTGACTAAGAGATTAATGGACCTTATCCCTTCTATAAGTTCCATATTGATCATAGCTGATGAAGTTAAAACTTGAACCACTATCACCATCATCAACTCCAACTGCATTCAAATCTTGCAAACAGGTAATGCAAATTATGACTACATTCAGTAGAACATCAACATAATATTCAAAATCTAAGACGAGGTGCTTGTTCTTCATCTAGATGACACAGAGTATTGCCACTCCGTTGTAGATTTATTCATTCATTATATTTATGGAATTGTGGCGCCATAGGAGATAGAGAGCAACCTCGACCACTTCATACGATTAAACGCCCCTTACTCCAAAAACTGTAAACAATGTTATTATAAAAAAGTTGACCGTGAATTCTTAAAACTATACTTTGGATTTTCAAATATTTTGACTCTACAAGATAGGAGAGAATCCATACAAAGGCACACACAAAATTTTCACAAGCCGAGAGTTTTAAAACTCTCGTTCGAGAGTTTTATAAATCATTAAATCCGAGAGTTTATGTCAATAAAACTCTTGGACGAGAAAATACTTAACTCTCGTCTGAGAGTAGTTTAACTCCTATCAAGCCCAATCTAACTCTCAGGTGAAACATTAAAAATCTCTCGGACGAGAGTTTTAAAAACTCTCAATTGAGAAATTGAGTTGATTATTTTCTCGAACGAGAAATTAAAAATTTCACCCAAATTTTGGACATCTGCCAAAAATTGTTTCCCAACTTCGGGTTTTCACCCAAAAACATAAAAATTAACCATTATAGTCATGGAATAAATATATCCTATATAACATCTTTGGCTTTTCATGAGATCTGCACCCACAATTTATGGATTCTGTATCATCATATTCTAGTCTCCAGATCACACACTCGATTAAAAACACTGAAATTCTCTAAAATCAATGTGGTCTGTGATTTTTATTTTATTTTTATAATTTTGAAGAAAACCTATATGTTTTGTGGCCTTTTTTCTCAAATTCCAAAGAAAATATGTAGAATGATGGGCAGGAGTATACCTTTCCTAATTATGGGTCCCCACAACCAAAGCTCACCTTTGTGGTTGGGTGTTAGTTCTTTTCCAGTGAGTGTGTCCACCACTTTAGCTTCCATATTAGCTACCAACAAAGTTGTTCTTCCATGGTAGAAATGCAGGGACAAACCCAAATCAGCGAATGAATTTTTCTAGTGGAAATTAGGACTTCAGAGTTCTCCATTCCATTGCATCTTCAAAAATATGAGGGTTTGTGTATTAATTTGCAGATATGTTGTTAATTACCAAACAGGTGTTTCTAATATATAATATAGTGTACCAAAACTACCATCTATACAGAAACAACTACAACATATATTCTCTATTAGTTAGTTTGGATCTCAAGACATGGAGCCTGAAATGTTGCAGACTAATATGAGCTCAAGGAGTAAGGGAAAAATATCTAAGCGTGGTAGAAATGCACGAATTTCGTCTCTATTAACTACCAAATTAGATGAGCATGAAGCAACATGCTTTTCTTAGTTTGAAATAGAAGAAGACCAAGCAGCCCTTGCTGTGAATTCTCTAGTAATTCTCTCCAGTGATGAATCCAATTGGAACCATAATCCTCTTTTATTGTTGTGTGATTAAATAGTTTCCATTGATTTCCTTTATAATAATAATAACAACAAAGAGGTCATAATAATAATAACTAGAAATTTCTCTGAGAGGTGCAAAGGAATGACGATAGGAGTGGGGGAATGTGAAAGATATAAAAGTTAAGATTTCTTTCTCCAATTTCTTCTCAAGCCAAGTCTTGTACTTCCCACTTTCTAGATTCATGTTAGGCACTCTTCCCTTTTTTTATATCTATAATCCTTTGATCACATTGAAAAAATTTGGCCACTGCTACATTAATATTAAATTTGAAAAACTACAATGGAAGAGAAAGACCTTTTTTCCATTAAAATTTAAATGTCTTTCTTTCAGGTTATTAGTTGGAAACATTATAAAATAGTGTTGGGTTGTCATAGTTCCAAAAATTTAAAACAATGTCAAATAGAGTTGGAAACATTATAAAATAGTGTTTGGTTGTCATAGGTCCAAAAAAAATGTTTAAACTAATGTGAAATAGTAAATCTATGAATGCTTATGAGTGCTAGAGTGACAAAGACCATAAATCCAAGTCAGAAGAATTCATATCCATATTGTCAATTGAAAGCGAAAAAATCATGATTACGAGATTCCAACAAACCCTACAAGTAGAACATACAATGCATATATGCATGTTGAACAAAAAGAAGATCATATAATATATTACTTCCTAAGAAATGGCTCATGAATGGTGTAGTGCCAAAGAAACACTAGATTTTATTATATTAAAAAACATACATCTAACCAAATAGGAACTGTTTAAGTGCATTATTATTAATATCCATTGATCCAATTCAAAACAATCAGAAGTACAAACAACACTTGCGTATTATAGGAAACACATTCGCATCCTTGAAAATAAACCAAACATAAATATAGATGCTTATTACGAAGTTGTAAAAGAAAACTCCTAGTTCACATGTCCCTACTGCCCAACGTAGCCTTAAAATCGACCCTGATTCCATAGCTAACTATGTTTAGCCTCCTTATATAGATTAAATTGCATTGATGAAACATCCTTTCCAGCTAACATAAGATCCAGAACAATTCTCTTTACACTTCCCTCATTCTTCACCAACAATGTTTTGTTCATTTCCGAATCATGGAAGCCTTGCCACAACAAAGGTTCAACGCAATAATCTCAATCCAAATGTTTAATATGTAAATCATCAAAGAATGAATATTATTAAATAGTACCAAGTAAAAGTAAATGTCATGAAAAAGGTTTTATATCTTTAATAATATGATCAATTACCATTTCTTGAAGCTCTTCAAGAATGGGATCCCACTCCGCTGCACTACAAATATCATCAAGAGTTTTATGTAAATTATAATTATGTTTTCGTATTCCAGCATTCATCATCCTCTGATTGAAACTCATGTCTTCAACCTCAAACAGAAGAGTCTTCTCTTTTGTATCTTAACCAGCAAATAATGATTCAAAGCTTACAAGAGATGGAGCACTGGTAGACACAGCGCTATGTCCTCGAGAAACGTTATTAATTGGAAGTGAACCTAATTTAGCAGGTGATGGGTAACCGAGTCCTAAATTAGTTGGCGTTACTTCAACATTTATGCCACTGGATCCTTGCATTTCTTTCGGAAAATCAATTCTATGAGATTTTGTAAGAGAAGTACCCACCTCAACAAGTGAAGATGGTTTCTTACCCTTGTCCGTGACCATAGATGAGCATCCAAACTCATTGGGATCCAAATCCATTTTACTATTACCCAAACATGGCGTTGAGCAGAAACATCAGCTATCTTTTGTTTGATTTGTTCAACTTCATTCAAAGTTAGAAGAGAGCCCATTAAATCGGGTAGATTTTCATCTCTTGGTGATATTACCTAGAATTCAAAGGAATCTGTTTAAAAAATAAGGGATGCAATTTATTACTCCCATGATCAAGTGGAAATAACATCACAAGTGCAATATGTTTATTGCAAAGGTCTAAGAAAGATTGATGAAGAAAATTCCTTTAATCATAGTTAGGAACTCCTAATAGAATTCCTCATATACCATCCTATTAGTTTGTACCAAAATTGAAAAGTGGGGAAAACATAAGCCAATTGCATGAATATCGAATAAAAACACATCGAGTCCAAAACCCATTGATGACCACTCATTAAGAAAAATTAAGACTTCGATCATATGTAAAAATGGAAAATATTGATCAAAAACATAAAATGAAGGAATACACTAGAGAAACCATCTCATTTAAGTCCTTGTACATCTATTTATCTACATTTCCATTGACTTGTGATGAAATAGGTGGTGACGAAGGTCCAGAATCCAATCAAGTAGCAATATAACCCAAGTCATGCATTCCACCATACTCTTCTTGAAGAACTGTTGATCCATCAACATGATTTTTTTCTCTTCATGATTATTAACACCCAACTGCAAAATCTAAGGACTTTATAGCTCAACAATGTAGCTATACTAGACTCAAAATTAACATTTTTTGAGTTGAATGACAGATCCATCTCCTGCTTCTGAAAATCCTATGGACCAATTTCATCTTTGGGCCAGATGTATACAGCCAAATGCTAAAAACCATGAATAATCATACTAAGTATGGTTATGAGTTTTTTCTGTCAAATATGGGTACCCAACTCAAGATCTATGACAATTTCTCTGGGGGGTAGATTAAAAATTATGTGGTTACTCTTGATTTCCCAAGCAGAGAAAAACAACAATCTTTATTAGTATTCAGATCTCAATTCTCTTGTCAAATGAGCACGCTCTGTATGTTTGGAAGTTTAAAATGCACATCTATATGGTTACGTTTGACTGAAGTAGTTGATGTAAGTTACATGGAATATGGTATGTTGGGCAGTCTAAAAAGGACCACGGGAACAGTAATTAATTGTTTAAGTTGTTATGGACTACGTTTCTTTCAACTTTTTATCTTTCTATTGGTTTGAAGAAAATTAAGGGCAAGATTACAAGGAAAATCTCTCACTATCACACAAAAAGTTAGCTGGTCAGCATGCTTTCGAGACCATAAAGAATATTGAAAGTTCTATTATAAAACTTGACAGTTAATTCAACGTTGTGCCATATTCAATGCAATCCAAACATCTTATAAAATCCATTGTTTTTCTCCTTTTTATTTTTGTCTTCTACAAATATAATGATTATTTTATATGTCACAGTGAATGGTGTTATCTATTTCAATATGGAAATGGCTAAAGATAGGTTACTATTGTGTCCTAGAAAAATGGTGTAATGATATGGTCTTATTTCAGAAAATGTTTTCCTTTTACATCCTTCGGCACAAATTTCTATATCGGAATGTGACTCCCTAAAACCAATCATTTATGGCTAGATTAAGTTGCACATGTAGGATGTGTAAAGGGATGTGGTAACACTGAATATCCCATATTCTTTAATACAATGAAAAAGGCTATAGATTTCTGACACGATATTTCTTTCATTTCTTGAAAATGATGTAGATATAAAAATCAATCAGAAACCAAAAAATCAGAAATCAATAAAGGGCAACATCCAACTTCTCTTTAATATCTGCCTATCATTTGAAGAAGTAAACCAACTAAAAAATATTCAGGAAACTGACTACTGCAATCTGTAGGGATCTCAAAATAAGATAGGCCCTTGGGAAAAAACTTGTTGAAACATACATAATGAGAAGTGGAAGAATCAATTAGTGGTAAGCCCAAGCATTGTGAATCTTAAAATATAGAGATATTAAGTGGATATCATGACTATGGAGTGAACCCTATATATTATAGTGATAATTTCTCCTCTAATTAGAGAAATACTCTGAAATTATTTGACATTGTTTTAATTTTTTTTCTTTTCATGGCCTATGCATAGATTTTTTATGACTGAATCTCTTCTTTTAAGTTCTTCTTAATTGCAAAAGCTTCTAGAAGCTCTTCAACTTTAGCAAGAAGAGAATTACCCACTTGTTGAACCTGGTAATTCTCATTGGCCATCATATTTTAACTCATCCACATTTATTGAAACCCCAGCGATCTCATCCACTACATTGATGAATTCCTCATAATGAAATTTAAATAATTCCTCTATTTCAATCTCTTTTTTCTTGAAAAAATATTTGAGCAGTTGCAATAGGGATTATGGCTTCCCAAAATCAAATGCTTATCTAATGATTGAACCCAAATCCTCTCCATTACCAATTGCAGAGCCCAAGGCAAATTCCTTCCCTTTTTTACCCATATTCTCTATCATGCCTCTCCTCTTGGTGGTTTTAGTCTGCATTTTATCTTATGTGCATAATATTAATCCTGAAAAGGGTCAACTGGTCATCAATTTTGGTTCAGAAAAGTCAACAGTTTCCCATTAAAATCCCCAAACATCCCCTGCCCTCATATCTGAATGGGTTAATTGATCATCGATGTCAATTCAAAATATTCAATAATTTCCCATTAAAAACCCCAAACACCATTCCACCTTGTAGCTAAATGGAAAATAGATGAAAAAATCACAAAAAAATAATTCTTTCTTCATTAGATATATTCCATTCAAAGTTTCAAACCATGTATTAATGAATTTGTAATGAATGAAACCAAATTATATCATCAATGGTTTGAGAGAAATTAATTGTTACTTACCTGGATCTCCATTTGGGTAGCTGGTTTTTTTACTGACCCAATAAGATAGAGTATCTCGTACACATAATTAGAACCCGAAACCTGATGCATCCACCTATTTTTTAACCAGTGTCTAAGATTTCCGCGGCCACTCCACTAAATACCCCTATTCCTCCCCTCTCTAGATTACATACCTAGCACCTTCGAACATTTGGTCGTCTGCAGGTTTAGTTTTGCTTAAGAATCCATGATCATTGTGTCTGCTTGGCCGCTAAAAAATAATTGCTGCTCCTTAATACCGGTTAAGAAAATACTTATTTTTGGGGGGGAAATCATGAGGATTTCTAAATAACCCACGAAATGGAAAATAGAGTATTTTTAATTGTTTTCTCTTTGATATTGAATGAAAATGTTACAATATACATCACAAAATCTCCACTATTGTAAAATCTCCACTATTGTAATTATTTTAGAATTAGTGGATTTACATGATTTTTTAATGATGTGATTTTTTGGAAAAATATCATCCATTTGGTTGCTTTATTTGGTTATAATTTTGAAAAAAAATGATATATTATAATATTATAACTATCTTATAGGTCGGTTATAATTTTGAAAAAAAATGATATATTATAATATTATAACTATCTTATAGGTTCAAATTTAAATTGGTCCCGTATGTATATCTCCACAAATTTTAAATATTAGAAATAAATGGATTTTATATAGCAATTTTGTTTCTAGCTTAATAATAACTTTAAATTAGATTAATGTTATTAGTTAATTAATTATGTAAAGTTTTTAAGGATTGACTTAAGTGTATATGTTTGAAAGAGTTAAGTTAATTTTGATTTTGTATTTTATTTAAGTTAATTCTAAATGCGTCAATATTTTTTTTATTTGTATTTTTTCATCCTAGTGGAAAGTGTCTGTTCAAGCGCATTTGTCTTCTTTCATTTTAAAAACTATAAAGTAAACTAGGTTATCACTCGGTTGGATTGAGATCCACTTACTAAGTTCAATATCAAATTTGGTCTTGGAGTGAATGAAGTTATTTTCACATGGCTCTTTTCCTAACACCTTGACTTTACATACTAACATATGACCCTATGTTCCAAGAGGTTAGAGTATCTCCTTACAATATATAAACTTAAATCTATCTACATGTTTTATTTAAAAATATTATACATCATTTTCACATGGCTATTTGGGATTCTCGAATTAGGGTTGAATTTACATGGTGACAAGAAGTTATCAATTATATTTGCATCAATCATATTAGAGTTTTCCTAATACCTTAAGGTGGCCACAAGAATCTTTAAAGATAAACATTATATTTATCGCCATAGAAAGTTTTAATATGTGCTTATGTTGCAAATTGAGACACACTTTTACGTTGACACCTATTTATTTTACAAACCCAAACACACTCTCAAATTATTTTTAGGAAAATATTATTTGATGGGCTCTTTTCACATCGATGTTCATCCATCATCTTGAAGTTTCCATACACAATTACAATGACTAACATAAATGACTGATTTGTATTATTGTAGTACTTGTTAGGAGGTCGTATTTTTGTTCCTAGAATAAGTTAGTCATTCATGTTAGTCATTTTTAGTTGTATTACTTGTTAATGAGTAGTATATTTTAGTCTAGGACTAACTAGTCATTTTTAGTTGTGTGACTTAAGATTTTTCATTTTTGGTTGTATTTCACCTACAAAGGTTGTGGTGACTAACTGTTTTAGTCACCTAGTCACTAATTTCTCATTTTCTACTTGTGTAACATGGAAGAGTTGACCAACCCATCTTCCAAGATAAAATTCTCAAGGAGATAGAAAAGGTATAAGGGTTATTTTATCCCTCTTCCAAAATGGTCTTTATGTGATGATCTATGTCAAGAAAGGGTCTACCAAACCTTTATCCAGGATAGTATTATTGTGGAGGTGGATAACATAAAAAATAGTGAAATACATCCTCTAGGATATTACTCAATGATGCAAATGAAGAGGAATGGTCAACCGTCCCTTCCTCAAGTATGGAAATTTGGTCATGATTCATGTACAAGAAGGATCAACCCACCTTCCCTCCATAAAAGTATGATCAATGAGGTGGATCACGTGGAAGGGTCAATTGACCCTTATTTAAGGATAATAATCTTAAGGATATGGAGAGAGTGCAAGTATTATCTTACCCTTCCTCCAATGCGATATTTGGGTGATAATTGGTATTTGGTATTTGTTATTTTAGTGATATTTCTTGATGGGATCGATTAGTTTTAGAGATAACACATTTATGAAGTTCAAGGAATGGAGATGCATGGTAGTGCTATATGGTTTATATGTGGCCCTAGTGTTAGTACTAAGATGTGACATGGAGTGCAACATGGTGGAGTAGGGGATAGCTGTGTGGCACATGAGTTGCATTGAAAACGTGGGAAATAAATCAATCAAGTGTGAAAACATTTGGGTCTTGAACCCAGTGATGAATGAAAAAGGGTTTTAGTCAGGATTTGGAAGTTTACCTCCAAAACTGTGGATTTTACCCATTGAGTAGTCCATTCAGAGAATCATTACCCCTAGCTTATGGAAAAAATCAATGAGAAATGGTGGTGGATAAGCATGATACCATATTGATGGGAAGGATGATGTTAATTGATGATGTTAGTAGAGGATGCATGGAAGAAGTAGAAAACAAAACATGGACCCAAAATAGGGGTCATGCAATGACATAGTCACTACAAGGAAAAGGCCCTCTGGTGGAGGTTATAAAGGAGGTTTTTAGTGTTATAAAATTGGCCAAAATTGTCAAAAAAATATATGCTACAACATTTGTTTATGGTTACGGAGGTTTTGGCAGATATTTGAATGGAAATTCAACACAACTAAAAAAATTGGGCGGCTGGAGGTTATTACGGATGTTTTTTTCATCAGTGCACTACTAAGGTTTCAATGCACCGTTGCGTGTCATCTAGAAGGTGGCTCGAGGCGGTTGATGGTGCATGCATCAGGTCGTCAAGGTATAAAACCCCAATGGGTGCAGTGTTGGTGATACAACACATGGGGCCATTCTAATTGGTCTTGGGATTTGTGCGGTGCCCATATGTCGTCTCAACGCACTGGTAGGTAGACTTATAGAAATGCACCAGTGTGCCATATCAGAAAAATGTACCAGTGCACCATATCATACAAATGCATCGAGATTTATAATTGGTATTGGTATTTGTGTGGTGTCCATAGGTCGTACAAATGCACCGATGTGTAGTCTCACATAAACACACCGGTGTCACAGTATCGCACAAACGCACCAAGATTTTTAATTGGTTTTGGTATTTTTGTGGTGCCCATAGGGCATAGAAATGCACCCTTGCATCGCAGCATACAAATGCACCAGTGTACAGTAACTGACAGGCATCGGTGTTCGTTTTGTTTTTTTTAGAAACATCGACCTGTGACAGTGCAATTATTGTGATTTTTTTAAATTCATTATTCATCAAAATTTAGCACATCTTATAACAGTATTTATATTAATTAAATTTTTATTAATTCATTTGAATGTGATGTTTGGATTAATTTGTTATATCATGTCATAATTATTGTGATTTTTGAAAATTCATTATTCATCAAAAGTAGACACATATATATCTTATAACAATATTGATATGAGTTAAATTTTTATTAGTGCATTTGAATGTGATGTTTGGGTTAATTTGTTATATCATATCATCAAATTTCACATCTCTTCATTATAATATTTAATCATCCATAAATTTAATCAGTGGTGTTACATTTCACAACGACAATGAAGAACGCAATAGAATTAATTAAAACATATTTTATTATATATATATATATAGTCTTTGTCATACAAAATGGGACAGTTATTGGTATCCCTTTGTCTTTTAATTGGGACACTATCTCCATTACATTAAACAAAAGTTCTGATTTCACAGACAAATATTTCAAAAAATACAACGCCTTGAACTGCTGTCACTGCTAGAGCTACTTCCATGACTTGGGTTATTTTCAAGAATGTTCTGTTCATGGTGTTGATTGTTTTCTTCTTCTTCACCTTCGATCTACAATCATAAAAATAAAATGTAATGAGTGTATATACACTGATGAGAATAATGAAAATTGTAATATTAAATATTATACATCAATGTAAATCGAAAATAAATGATGTACCATAGCAAAAATTGACTCATAACCTATACACATTCTTTCAAAACCATGTACCATGCCATCTTTCAAGATTTCATCTGTTAGCGCAGTTCCATACTTTATTTCCTGCAAGTTTTATACCCCATAACAAATCATATATTTAATATAAAATATTTTTTTGTTCTATTAATTATAGACGGAGCTAAGTAAAACAAGATCGATAGATGCTTACAAATTCCACAATTAATTTCTAATATGCCATCATATACTCATAACCCATATTTAACCCAATTTCAATCAATTTTTCCAATGGTTCTTCTTTGTATGTTAGCACCTATTTGAAGACATTCAATGATGATTTTTGTAAAACAACTTAAAAAATACAAAAATGAAATCTAGTTAAGTTGTTATAAGGAAGTAACAATTACTCACAAACTTAGATATCAACCCTTTTCTTCCTTGTCCTCCTGTTTTATGTGCTGAATGGGTTCCATTTTCTTTTCTTTTTTTTTTCTGTAAGAAAATACTTGAAAACTAATATTTAATGCTAAATTGTTTATTTATTGTACCTAATGATCAAAAAATTAAAATATTACATATTACATTTGAAGCACGCTTTTATTGAGATGACTCCTCTTGCGATGCAGTTTTTTCCATTTCTTTGACCATCTCCTTGCACACATTTTTGGACATTCCTACTGGCATATTTATGATATCAGCTCATTCATCTTTTGATATTTTCATAATATTCCTTAAAATGTAACATGACAATAAAATATTTAATTTTTATATTGATATATGAAAATTAAATATAAAAAAGTGCTATTTATAAATAATTCTTCATTCCTTCTTTTTTTTGTGCGTTTTTTCTATTAAAAGTATGACATGTCTCATTGACCAATTCTCTGGAAACTCTTCCTATAGTTTAGATAAAACTTGGTTCTTGGAATCATTGGATTTATTTTTGTATTGTAAGTGGAAAGAACGTCTATACATCCGTTCCACTAGATCCCTCAAATTTTTTTAAAATATTTCCCCTCATTAAACTCCAACACCAATGCAGATGAGCTAAGGAGCAATTCATTTTCATTTGCATGTTCTATTTTTTCTCTTTTCTTAGAAAAAAATTCCTTTCCTTCGTTATTGGTCCATGAAGAACATTAAACATATGTGAATTAATATATATATTGGCTTAGGGTGAAAATGTGAAGCTGGGTTATACTTTTTGCCCTTTTTTGAGAAAAGATTTTCATTTTTTTCGGTTCTTCAACTTTCTGCAAACTATAACAATTTTTTTGTGTAGAATTTCATTTTGCGATAAATAAAAAGTTGTGAGAAATTTTTGTTAGCTTTCTATTACTTATTTTTTGAAATTTTTTTATGCGGATTTGATATGTCAACTTAGCGGTTCTTTGAGTGTGTGTTTCTTAACAAGCAAAGAATTCATAAGTAGTCATGTTATGTGGCAACGTTGTATTCATTAAAAATTTGTGTTTTTGAAAAAAATGTATTCTGACAATCTAGACAGAGTCTACTTCGGTTTTTTTATATTTACAAAGCCAACTGATGCATATCATAATTACTAGATTTTTTTTGAACTGGTCCTATATGAAAAAAATCCATATTTTGAATATGTTTTGCGACGCACAAAATTTCTTAACATATAAGTTATAAACTGAAAATCTAAAAACTACCCTTTACAGATGACGGACAAATGTAATGCACCATAATTTTTAAATTGTTTTTTATAGTGTATTTTGGAAGATAAAGAATTATGATTTCGTTGAATCATAATAACCTTCAGAAATTGTTTACACCTATTTTATTAGAAAAATAATTAAAATTAGTAAACATTTATGAAATTCCATAAAAGTTATATTTCCTGAAAGTAGATTCAATTCTGAAAATGCTTGTCTTGGTTCCGACAATTAATTAACAACTTTTCATGGAGTTTAATCAGTCAAAAGTTGCAGAACCGTTTTCAGAGCCTGCTTTTGCGTAATTGGTGACGCGTTAATTCGGCCGAACTATGCTTCCCGTTTATGAGTCGCTAAATCTAACGTCTTAATAGTTCGACCGAACTTCTTTTGAACAGTTCGGCCGAACTGTTGTGTAACTCTCCGTCAGCCGAAATTTTTTATGGAGCCCCCTACAAAAAACACATTTCGCGTCAATATAAATTGCCGTGAAATGATTCACAAATTTAGCACATTTCGCACTTCATCTCATTTTACAAAGACTTGGTTTGGGTTCAAAAACTTTTCTTCAAAGTTTGGGTTTAAAGGACTTTTTTGGAAGACACGCATCCATTTACCGAGCACATTCATAACTAACTTTTCCTCCATGATTCTTGTATATATGAACCATGCTCTAGGAAATAATATTCATTTCTTTACATTCATATAATCCTTCCCAGCCATCCTTTGAACGAGATTGCTTCTTTATACTAGTCAAATAGGCTTCCTTTTCAAGAATAGAAATATTTTCATTATGAATTTCATACTATGACTTAACCATTAGCATTACTTCATCCTTTAGACATATTGTTTCCAAATTAGTTGGAATATATATACTAATCATAATGTTGCATCCATGAATATTCCATCATGATTCTTATAGGATCTTGATGATCCTTCTTTGAAAAATGACTACCTATAACATGATGTTAGAAAATGCTTGGATGAACTATAATATTCAATATGGTTCCAAACTTCTCATTCTCTTTAAACTAGATGATCTCTCCCAAAAAAAATTAAACAAGTAGATTATAATATTTCTACTATCATGTGCTTTTGTGTATGATTCCATTCTTTTTACACAACCAAGACTCTTCTAGAGTAATAATACATGCTACTCTACTTTTTACTTAATAAAGGAAAGACAAAAATTCATAAATAACCTGAAAGAGATGAGACTTCCTTCAATAATAGAGATCCTTGGGATATTATCCTTTTGGCTTCTTCTCAGGTTCTCCCCTTTCCCCAGCTATGTGATCTTCAATTATTTATTTCCTTTTATTTATCACTTTATTGTTTGGACAATCCCTTTATAGTGTCCATACTCATTACATCCAAAGCATTGAATCTTGGACATGTCTATCTTCTTCTTGGACTTTCCAAACTTTCCTTTCCTCAACTTATTTGTTCTTGCAATGAATTCAGTATCATCCTTTGCCTTCATCCTAGATTCTTCCAAGACACATTGAGCCCACAATTCATCGAAATGTGTGGTATCTTTCTTTTAGTATATGCTAGTTGCAAAACTAATCCAATCAGGTTCCATTTAATACACATAGTCATCTCATAATATGTAACAATCTCTCCAATCCCTTGCAACTAGTCTCTTATTTGTGAGATCTTCATCAGATTAATGACCATTTCTTCATATTTTTATTTCCTTATTCTATATAGTTGATTCCTCAAGGAAATATTTTGACCTTGTGTACTTATGGAGTGAAACTTTACCAACTTATCATAGATAGCCTTTGATGACTTCAAATCAGCAACAAAGGGAACAAGATGATATTTTATTGATTCCAAAATGATTCTTTGTGATCTTACTTCCCCCTTCTTGTACTTTTCCAACTCTTGAGTCTTATCTTTATTATGTTAAGATACTTCTCCCAAGAAATACTCCATGAATTCATTCTCTGTGAGTTCCAAATAAATCATTTTCTTCCATGCTAGGATGTTTGTTGACCCAACTAGCTCGCTGCTTTCTTTGCAAAATGTAGCCATGTTATTTGTAGATTGAGACATAGAATACAATATATTGCTTACTTTTTTAACCAAGAGTCCTCTTTCTTGATGATGTCTCCAACTATATTGAAGTTTTCAAGACCTTCAAGGAGATTTAAAAGATGCCCTAGATTGATATATCCTAAGATAACCTCAACAATGATGTCTTCAAACAACTTTAAAAGAGTGAATGATGATCCTAAAACTCCTTTTTGCTTCTCTAAGGCAAACATGAAGTATGCTATAGAAATTCCGATGATAACTTTATGATAGGGTCTTCTTCAATGTGTGCTTCAGTGGACCATTTTTTTGGTCATCTAACTTTGTTACTATTAGATGGACCAAAGTACACCTTGTAAGACCAATTTTACCCTAAGTAAAATTGCTTTCAATATGAAAATAGCTTATTAAACCACATTTATTAGGTTTTTATGGTCTAAACGAAACCCCATGAGGAAATATTGAATAAATCCATATTTGTTTGATTTTCCTCAAAGAATAATTAGTTAACAACAATTTAATTAATATTCCTGGTCATATCTAACCCAAAACAGGAAAATTAATTAGATAATTCATTATTTATATTATTATTTTCTAGGAATAATTATTTAAACCTTTTTTAAATAATATTCCTTGTTAAATTTGACTAATAAATAATTGAATACATCATTATTTATTTAATTGTTACTCAACCACATCCTTAAAATAATAAATAAGCCATTTATTTATTTATTATTTACAAATAAATGGATTTGACCAAAGTCAAATTCTTTTTCCCTCCAACAAATATAATAAAATATTCCATAAAATTTGGATCTTGATTTGGTTAATAATATTTTAATTATGCACCAATATCTAGACTAACTCAATATTTTGTTATAAATATAAGGGTTTTTCCATTCATTCACTACCTTTTGTTGCCTAAAGATCACTCTGGATCCATACTTTTGGTCTAACTTTGATCCTCCATCATTTTCATATTTTTCTACCATTTTTCTTATGAGCTCCCTTTGAGTTCCATTTTTTGTCTAGGTTTTCTACACCATCAAGAGAGAGAGAGATCTTAGATCTAAAGTGCTGAGGACTTACAAGAACCCATCCCATTGAGGGGGACTGATAACATCTTTTTGTGTTCCCTTCCCAGGTGTCAAAAATACAAAAATTCATTAAAAAATATTCTTGTCTTGTCTATTGGTTGCATGGAGCAACTCTTGCTTTTATTTACTTCTTAATGTCTTTTACTACATAGATCTAGATTTTGCAGCATTTATCTTGGTAAACTAATTGCAGTTGTAAAGAAATTGGCAGCAATCTTTGATGTTAGGGTTGTTTGTTATGCACAGCTAAAGTGAGATGTTTTCGTACCCTTGCGATTAAGATTCATACTAACAATAACCCTCCTTTTACGTCAATAGGTCTCATTCATCGCTTCTTGTGTCCTTCTACAAATGATTCCCCTTGAGAGGAAAAGTCTTATTTATATCCTTTCAGTTGCCTTCTTTTGTTCATCTTATCTTTGATACCATGTTGGAGAATGCAATATGGAAGTTACTAATTCAATTTCTCCTTAATCTTAATAATTTCTTGTGAAATTTATTTATATTATTGTGTTTTCTTTATTAGATCTTCTTCATCAAACAATTCTCAAGTGTAAAAACAATAAAAGCAATGGATACCGAAATTAGGCTCTAAGCCAAGGAAAAACCCCTCCAAGGGGAAACCCATAAAATCTCTTCTCTTCCTCTTGGCTACCAGGGAAGACTAGGATTGGACATAGTTTTGGAAATCCATGATTTTGTCGATGCAAACTGGGCTGGAGATTAGGACAAAAGAAGATCTACAAGTGGGTATATTTTTAGCCTATTTGGAGGTGTAGTTAGTTGGATGAGTAAAATACAGTCTGTAGTGGCTCTTTCAACTACAGAGGAAAAATACATGGCAGCCAGTCATGCAAGCAAGGAAGCAGTTTGGTTGCAGATATTGTGTTCAAGTATGGGGTTGGAGCAGCGAGCTATAAGGATAGACTGTGATAGTGAAAGTGCAATTTTTTCGGCTAATAAGCCTACTTATCATTCAAAGATAAAGCACATTGATGTTCAATATCACTTTGTGAGAGATATGGTTGAGGATAAAATGGTGTTGATAGTAAAGGTGGACACATTGAAGAATGTTACAAGTACATTGATTAAGATTGTCAGCACTTAGAAGCTCTCTTTATGTAGAGAAAAAATGAGTGTTACAGGGCTGGTGACTAAGCTCTCTTGTGGCCCCGTGCAAAAAGAAAACAACAAATGGGAGAATGTTGGGTATGTGTTATATTCTTTCCATGATTAGTTGCACGTGCAGGGGGGAAAATACCACTCTGCTCATTGTGTAGGGTGCAGCAGGGAGGCCACAGGGGGGGTGACATCCCCCCTTGTCTGTTGGGTATGTGTTATATTCTTTCCACAACTAGCCCCAAGCATTGTACGTTGTGCCGGGCAGAGCAGCCCCCCTTTTGGGGGTCTGGGGCAGCGCCCCAGCAAAAAAAAAAATTTGGTGTGCCGACCCACTCATAGGCGGACCCACACATGTTTTTTGCATGAGTTTACACATGGTTTTGGGGTACGATGGTTTTCTGCCCCTGGTATTTTGTAGATCCTGTCAAGGGAACTATGATTATGTTCTAATCTAGGGTTAATGGATTGGGGTTTATGTATGCTTCGGCATGTATATATATGTGTTATAACACTAAAAGGAACATAATGAAAAATCAAGTTGGTCATCCCAATTTGGGATTGAGGGGAAAATCTCTGTGTTTATCTGTTTTATGTTTTATGCTCTCACTATTCTTTATTTTCTCTTATAAGATTCATGTGTAGATAATTTATGTTCAGGTTTAAAACCTACATTTGGTATCAGAGTTGTTTCGGCTTCAAGGGGATGCCTTTGCTACTGAGGGTTTTTTGCTCGGGCTTGAGGTAGACCTTGTTCAGTGGGAGATTTGTGGGATCGATTCTTGTGGTGAAAGAAGATGGTGAGCAAGGGGAAGATAGAGATCGAGAAATTTAATGGTCAGAGTTTTAAGTTATGGAAGCTCAAGATGGACGATCTGCTGGTGGATAAAGATCAGTGGATCACAATAGATCTAGGTACTAAACCAATGGCAATGTCAGATGAAGACTGGAAGAAACTGGATCAGAAGGCTAAGAGCATAATACGGTTGTGTGTCTCAAATTCAGTATTGTTGAATGTATCTGGGGAAGCTACGACGAATAATTTGTGGGAAAAACTTGGGACTTTGTACCAATCTAAGTCTCTAGTGAATAATTTGTTCCTGGGGAAAAAGCTATATAACCTGAGGATGAAGGATGGAGACTCGGCAACAGAGCATCTGAATGCCTTCAATACTATGGCAAGTTAGCTATCATATGTTAATATTAAAATCTCAGATGAAGATAAGTGCATCAGTTTGTTGTGGTCTCTACCAGACTCATGGGACAGTCTGGTTATTGCAATAGGTAGCAATACAACTACCTTGAATTTTGATGACATTGTCTCAGCCTTGCTGTTGGAGGAAATGAGACTGAGAAATATGGAGGGTCAAAATGGAGATGCCTTATCTATACGAGGAAGGTCCCAAAATAGAAACAAGAATAAGGTTTCGAGTGGGAGATCGAAATCTCCTGGAAAGTTTGTAAAGGTATGCTAGAAATGCGGAAAGGAAGGACACTACAAAAAGGACTACAGATCTAAAGCTCCTGAGAAAGGAAAGGGATCTGATGATGCTCCTTCTGCAGAGGGAAAATCCACCTCGGATGAAGGTGGGGACGTGTATTTGGCTTCTTCTTCAAATACACATGTAGATCATGATTCATGGTTGATTGACTCGGGTGCATCCTTTCACTTCACTCCCCATAGCGAGTGGTTCTGCGAGTATGAGAAATATGATGGCTGCGATGTATTCCTAGGGGATGATAGGAAGGCTAGAATAGCCAGACGTGGAAAATTCAAGCTGAAGCTGCAAGGTGGAAGGATTAGAACACTTCTTGGTGTTCTGCATATTCATGCATTAGCTAGAAATCTACTTTCTGTAAGCAAAATGGATGATGTAGGTGTAAAATTACTGTTCAAGAAAGATGCCTGCAAGATGGTTTGGGGAGCACTGGTATTAATGTGGAGAGTTCGGACTGGAAATATGTACAAGCTACAAGGTAGCATAATTATTGATGGGTGTAACAGTTCTATGGTTTCTAAAAGTGGAGCGAAAAGCCTAGCTGTCTCTGGAGAAAAGACCATGCTATGGCATCAAAAGCTTGGACATATTGGAGAGAAGGGCCTTCGGATACTGCATAGAAATGGTATGGTAGAAGGTATTTCTAATAGCTCTCTATATTTTGATTTCTGTGAACATTTTGTATATGGGAAGCAAAATCGGGTGAGTTTTCCTTCTGGTGCTAAGAGGGCGAACAAGATATTAGAACTTGTGCACAGTGATGTGTTTGGACATGTGTCAGTTCCATCATTGGGAAATTCTGTGTACTATGTTTCATTCATAGATGACTTCTCAAGGAATACATGGATATATTTATTGAGGAAGAAATATGAAGTCTATGAAAAATTTAAAGAATTTAAGGCTCTGGTGGAAAACCAGATAGAAAAGAAGATAAAGGCGCTGAGGATGGATAATGGTGGGGAGTTCTACAAGAAGGAATTTGAAGAGCTCTGTAAGAAGTGTGGTATAGCATGGCAGAAGACTACTCTATACACACCTTAGCAAAATAGAGTTGTAGAAAGAATGAACAGAACGTTGATGGAAAAGGCAAGAAGCATGCTCAGTGGTACCGGGTTAGGACAAGAATTCTGGATAGAGGCAGTGGAGACTAGATGTTACTTAGTTAACAGATCTCCTTCATCAACGTTGGAGGATAAAAATCCACATGAGGTATGGACTGGTAAGAAACCCTCTCTTTCATATCTAAGGGTATTTGGATGTGATGCATATGTACATGTTCCAAAGGAGAAAACGACCAAGTTGGATAATAAATCTGAAAGGTGCATCTTTATTGGGTATAATGATGGTTTAAAGGGTTATAAGCTTTGGAACCTAGAAACAAGGAAGGTTGTGTACAGCCGAGATGTGGTGTTTAGAGAGGTGAAAGATGTTGTTACACATGAAGTCCTACCAAAGGAACCTGAGAAGATAGAGTTTGAGCTAAAGGAGGATGAATTAGACTCTACAATAGAAGAAGACTCAGAAGAGGAAGAGCCACAAACTCCAGCTATGAGAAGATCAATTCCGGAAAGAAGGAAACCAGAAAGGTATAGTCCATCTGCTTTCTATTCAGGTTTTGTCTTAACTATAAATGATGATGATCCCAGAACTATCAGGGAGGCAGTAGATTCAGAGGATGGAAAAATTTGGAAGGAGGCCATGGTTGATGAAATGGCATCCTTGAATGAAAATGAGGCATGGGATTTGATGGAGTTGTTGGCTGGAAGGAAGCCCATCAGGAGAAAATGGGTGTTTAAGAAGAAGATGAATGTAGAAGGCAAGGTGGAGAAATACAAAGCTCGGTTGGTAGCAAAAGGTTATTCCCAGTTGCCAGGAATTGATTTTGGTGATATTTTTTCTCCTATTTGCAAAGTTACTTCTATTAGATTACTTTTATCTATTGCTGCTACATTTGATTTTGAGATAGAATAGATGGATGTGAAGACAACATTTCTTCATGGGGATATAGAAGAGGAGATCTACATGAAGCAACCTGAAGTCTTTATGGTGAAGGGTAAGAAAGAACTAGTATACAAGTTGAAGAAGTCTCTGTATGGGTTAAAATAGTCACCAAGGATGTGGTATCAGAAATTTGATACCTATATATGGGGACTGGGCTTCACTAGAAGCAAGGAGGATCACTGTGTTTATTTTAAATTAGTTGGTGACCATGTTATTTATTTTGTCTTGTATGTGGATGATATGTTGTTGATTAGAAATGACAAAGAAATTATCAAAGATTTGAAGACCCAACTGTTTTCCAAATTCGACATGAAGGATCTTGGTGCTGCAAACTATATTTTTGGCATGGAAATTTAGAGATATCGGGAAAAGAGGAAGCTCTGGTTAAACTAGAGGAAGTGTGTTGAGACTATATTGCAGAGGTTCAATATGCATGATAGTAAATCGGTGAATGCTCCTATTCTTGTAGGAGTAAAGCTATCTACTGAACAGTGTCCCAAGACACAAGAAAAAGAGGAGGATATGTCCCATGTTCCATATGCAAGTGTAGTGGGTAGCTTGATGTATGCAATGGTCTGTACTAGACCATACATTGCACATGCAGTGGGAGTATTGAGCAAGTTTATGTCAAACCCAGGGAAGGAGCATTAGACAACAGTGAAGCGGGTTTTCAGATATTTATGTGGCACTAGTGATTATGGTTTGTGCTACCAGGGAAGACCAAGATTGGATAGAATGTTGGACATTCATGGTTTTGTTGATGCAGACTGGGCTAGAGATCTGGACCAAAGAAGATCTACAAGTGGGTATGTGTTTAGCCTATTTGGAGGCGCGATCATTTGGATGAGTAAAACACAGTCTATAGTGGCACTTTCAACTACAGAGGCAAAATACATAGCAGCCACTCATGAAAGCAAGGAAGCGGTTTGGTTGCAGAGATTGTGTTCAAGTATGGGGTTGGTACAACAAGCTATAAGGATAGACTATGATAGCCAAAGTGCAATTTTCTTGGCTAAGAACCCTTCTTATCATTTAAAGACAAAGCACATTGATGTTCAATATCACTTTGTTAGAGATATGGTTGAGGCTAAAAGGGTGTTGCTGGTAAAGGTGGACACCTTGAAGAATGTTGCAGATGCGTTGACAAAGTCTGTGAGCACTCAGAAGTTCTCTTGGTGTAGAGAAACAATGGGTGTTTAAGAATTGGCCCAATGACTAAGCTCTCTTGTGGCCCCCTGCAGAAAGAAAACAACAAGTGGGAGAACGTTGGGTACGTGTTATATTATTTCCATGACTAGCCCCATGTGTTGTATGTTGCGCTAGGCGCAGCAGGGGGGTCACAGGGGGGGTGGCAGCCCCTCCTGTTGGGATCTGGGGCAACGCCCTAGAAAATTTTCTTTTTTGGTGTGAAGACTCACTCATAGGCAGACCCACCCATGTTTTGTGCATGAGTTTGCACATGGCTTTGGGGTACGATGGTTTTCGGCCCCTAGTATTTTATAGATCCAGTCAAGGGAACTACGGTTATGTTCTAATCTAGGGTTAATGGATTGGGGTTTATGTATGCTTCGACATGTATATATATGTGTTGTAACACTAAAAGGAACATAATGAAAAATCAAGCTGGTCGTCATGATTTGGGATCCAGGGGAAAATCTCTGTGTTTATCTATTTTATGTTTTATGCTCTTACTATTGTTTATTTTCTGTTATATGTTTCATGTGTAGATAATTTATGTTTAGGGTTAAAACCTACATTGTCTAGTAGTTTGCAGAGGGCAGGGTCCAAGGTAGTGGCCCATGAATTTTTATTTGACCATATTTTTCATTGTCCAGACCCGCCTATGGTTTTGTGCATGGGTTTGCATATGGTTTTGGGGCATGATGGTTTTTTCCCCCTAGTATTTTTTACATCCAGTCAAGGGCACTATAGTTATGTTCTAATCTAGGGTTAATGGATTGGGGTTTATGAATTCTTCAGCATGTATATATATGTGTTGTAACACTAAAAGGAATATAATGAAAAATCAAGCTAGTAGTCCCAGTTTTGGGATCCAGGGAAAAAATCTTTGTGTATATCTATTTTATGTTTTATGCTCTCACTATTGTTTATCTTCTATCTTTAAGAATTTTTTTGCAGATAATTTTGGTACATGGTCAAAACCTACAATATCATCATCAATCATCATCAAAGAGCATGCCACCAAGGAGAACGCCTAAACCTATAACCACATCGGTGAGCGCATATCTACCTAGAATCTCATGGGGAGGCTATACCTCTACAACCCCATATCTAGAAATAGGATATCCATCTAGATAGGGGAGCTCATCTCAATGCTAGTATCACATCAAGGAACTCACTCTCAACCCGAAATTGCATAGAGTTATATCAACCCATCCTATTTCCTACTGACCTTCCCATCATTGACCCTCAATAGTGATGTGGTAGAACACCTGCATCATAATCAATTTTGGTTGTACACCCCATGTACATTATCAACTCATCGTCCAAATGAGGATCGATATTCCTGAGAAGCCATGCTTGTGGGTATGATGCCAACTGGGGTATACTTTGCAAAGACCAATTAGGGGAGAAAAATTCTCTGACCCTATGAACATAGGGGAGCAACATACCTAAGCCTATGGGTAACATATATGAAATATTACCTATTCTACAAAGTTACCTCAACTCTAGGAGCCCTGTATCTCAATTCCTCATCCTAGGAGCTCAGACAAGGAAGAAGAGCTCGGTCAGTGTCCTTGATCAGCAATGCTCTCAGCCGGTATCTGCTTATCACAATAGTATTTGATTCCTATTCATAGAGAACATAAAATGAAACTTTATGTTAGAACATACATAATCATGTAAACGACAACAAGATACCAATCAAAACAAGATATGATAATCATCCTCCCTCTCACACAAGTGTCAACCATACATTTATGCCATAATCATCCTCCCTCTCAAGGAGGTGTTAATCATAAGCCTAAGCTTGTCTCGAACAACTGCACCGTATCAATAAATGGAGATATCACAGTCCCAACTATATGAAAATGTGATTTTCTATCATGAAAATGTATCCATGTCTTATCCAGATCATGGTCAGACAACTCTCTAAGGAGCTTCTACATCTAGCCTCACAGATAGCCATGCTAGCAGCATTTTACTTGTGTTAGGTACCTATAATACTATTATAGTCCCTTATAGTTGTTAGTGCAACCCATTTATTTTTATTTTTGTACCAATGTAACCCCATTATTATGATTATTGTGCCCTTACATTATTATTGTTAGGTCGTCTAGGATTATATTGTGATCCCATGGACTCCTATATATAGAAGGAGGTTTTTTCATTTGTATCAACCAAGAATTGTTCATTTATGTAATGTATTGGACGTTTTCCCCCTGAAGTGGCTAATTTCTAAGGTGTTTATCTCTCTTTTCTTCTATTTTTGGAACTGGTTTCATAACATTTTGTATCAGAGCTTTGGATTCTAGGGTTTCACTGCTCGAAACAAGTCATCGTGGAATTTTCACTATAACATTTTTTCTACGAAGTTTCAGAAGCTCAAATGTTTACAGAGTGAAGTTGTAATCCGAAGGAATGTCATGTAAAAATTTCAAATCTTGGTTCAAAAAAATTTCAGAGATATTATCTGTAAAGTTAGGGTTTTTTCAAGCTCCCGGATTTCACCTAAAACAGGTCATCGTGGAAGTTTGGCTATAATTTTTTTTCTACTAAGTTTCAGAAGCTAAATTTTTACATAGCAAATCCACCATCTTGCAGAACGTCTTGTAAAAATTTCAATCATTGGTTCGCAATATTGTCAGAGATAGGATCTGTGGAATTTAGGGTTGTTTCAGGTTCCTGAATCTCATCTCAAAGAGGTGACTGTGGAAAACTCGTCATAACTCTCACTCTAGGAATCGAATTGGAATTCTGTAAAAAAATTATGTAAATAAATGGACTTTAGTTTTCTTAGCTAAAAGAAGAAACAGTGACACCTGGAACACCATACAAGTTTGCTATATTGAACCAGTCCATAATTAGGTCATTCTGGGAGATTGGGCATAACGTTTCCTTGAAGAACCCAAATCAGGTCAGACCTGTCGCATTTGAAAGAAGCTTAAAAGGGATACTATCAGGCATAATTCAAGATATTGAAAATTGTTTCGGGGAATATCACCCTAGAGGTTCGTTGGGTTACAACCTCCACAAAGCAGGGGCATGCTACTTAAGAAGGACTCACACAACCATGCATGTTCATGAAAAAGCAAATAGAGTAGATCGAGGAAGTTACCCGTAGGTCCTACGGTTGAAGCAGATCCCGCGGGGTCCAAACCCCCAACAACCGTCCTTCCTTCTTAACCTGAAAGACAAGAAGAAAAAAGCACGAAGAACTAGTTTTACAGCATACATCTATTCTAAATGTTAGTGAAATCCATATAAAACATTAAATAGATCATAATGAATGCTTAAATAACAATTTTCTCATATATGTAAGCAGACACTAACACGTATATTTGGGGAACAAGATGGTACTTCTGTATTATAAATAGCATGTGCAAATAACGAGTGGAGAGATCACCTGAATCCTTCCACGATCTTCGAGCAGACCATCGTCCAGATCCGTCCCACCCTTGCCTCGCTAAGACTCCTTCC